>WHYT01013033.1:118984-158142 GCA_009806455.1 Tetrax tetrax
AGCTGTTTCTCTCACAAGAAAAGTTCATTCTTCACAACGGGCTGGCAGAAGCCTCAAAAAGCCTCTCAGGATCTCTTCACATTATTCATCCCATCTCCTCTCCACCTCTTGCAGCCAGGCCGGGCTGAGTTGGGCCCAGTCGGCCGCCTGGCGAGAGGCCAGAGGGTGAGGCCTGCAAGGCCCCGGAGGCCTGCGCCTCCCCCTCCGGGCCTCTGCCCTTGCTCAGCTTCGTCACATCTTCTCTTCTGCTTTTTTTTTTCCTGTTTTCCCCTTCTTAAATACGTTATCGCAGAGGCGCTATCACGGGACATTCTGCTCCCAATCGGCTCAGCCTTGGCCAGCAGCGGGTCCGCCCTAGGCCCGGTTGAGTCCACTGAACAAAGGGGAGCGACTTCTAGCAATTTCCTACAGAAGCTACCACCTCAGGCCCCCCTCACTAAGCAAAACCACAACACTGGTACATCTCTTGGAAAAACAGCTCTCGCTGAAAGCTGAGATTTCTTCTTATTCCCTCTTTCAAGCTTACTCAGGCTTACAATAACAGTGTCCAGTGGTAGAACATGGATGAGTTCCACCTTTCCATCTGCAGGTAAAGCTCTCACTAAAGAGACTGCAAGAAGTACTGGATCAGGCTTTATTTTGGGAATCAGTCAGACTCTCTTCACCTCCACAGAAGAGATTTTTAACACAGCAGGGCTACGCATATCTGGTCCTTTCCCAATCACTTGCAGCTGCAAAAAACATGTCGGCTCACTGCCTGACTTAACCTCTCCAAATACAGCTTTGCAAACAGTAAACACCCGGCATAGGACAGACATCAGCTTCTCTCCCAGCATCTATCATCAGGCTGATGATGCACTGATCTAATTTTTCTCTCTTGCCCTATTAATTGCAAAGCAGACTGTGCTTAGCCACTTGATCTGTAGATTTCTTATTGCCATACAGTAGGATTAGGTTACTGTTCATGCCTACTTGTCTTGAGCAGCCAGCAAAGAGTGAGAGCGCTCAAATTGCAAAAGGCACTGAGGCATCGGGGTTGAAGCATCAACGTGTTTGCATTAATCACAAGAAATGTGACTCCTTGTTATGCATTTGTTTTCAAACCATCTCCTCCCCCCACGCATGGCTTTGAAGCACCACCTAGGAGTAGGGGCTTTTACAGATGCTGCAGTCAGGCTGGAGCTATAATGAGTCTTATCTACCCCATCCTGCAGCCAACACAGGCCTCAGATGTGCTCAGAAGAGGAAGCGTAACAGGAATAGACCTCATTCCCAGTTTCCATGTTTGGCTGGTTGTTATGGAGATCCTTAGGAACCCCTATAGCTAATGAACGGTCTTTCCTAACAATTTCAAGCCGCAAGCCCTTGGGGAGTTAATGGGTAGGATCTATGCCATTACAAATGCTCTTACACTGAGCCATGCTATTCCACTTGCAAACAGCTTCCTGAAAATATTGTAGACATTTTTAACTTTCCTAATTAGTGTGTCTAGGATGTAAGTGCGGGAATGATTCACGGTCGCTCTGGACATCTGTCTTCACCCATCTGCTGCATGGAGTCCTGCTGGAAGCAGTGCGATGTTGAAGTGCAGTAAGTGGGTTCAAGTACTTCTGATTGAGCCGAGCCAGCACACAAAACCTCGTAGTTTCCCCATGTCCAGCACCTGGGGTGCTGTGCTGACCAGGGATGCTGCCCTGGCTTTGCCTACCTTACTTAGCCCGAGTTCACCTTGCCAGAACCTGTCTCACCTCCTACCAGAGATAATAAAGGACGATGCACTACTCTTTGCCAACCATGGCTATAATTTATGCCAGAATTGCAACTTGGACTCATTAAAAAAAGAATAATCCGTTTCAGACTATTTAAAATTACCACTCTGAGGCTATCAAACATTTATATACAACAGTTGGAAGGCACCTTCTCCGTTGCTCAGTTTCCCCAATGCTAAATGAAAACAACAGAAATCTTTTGTAGGGAATGTTTCCCCAGGATATACAGCGTAACTCAATGCCATTCTTCTGCAGGGAAATGTTAATTTCAGCAACTCCAACTGATTTATTTGAAGGCAATCCCAAACTGAACACTTCTATAAGCCAAGGCATTCTTCATATGTTTTGTAACACCTGATTGAAACAGTACCTGAACTTGAACTATTTACAACTTTATTTCATATCTAATTTAAATTACTGCTTTGCTGTGGGAGGGGGAGGGGCACTTAATATTTTACTCCCTTTTAATGGGCTCTTACTATCCCTTTGGGAAAATTGGTAGTTTTTGACAAAGAACTTTTGAAGAGAAGCATTTCATTCGAAAATTTTCACAAGAAAAAGGATAGCTTTCCCAGCTTCTGTAACATCCATCTACCCAGCGGGGCGTCACCGAGTAAATTAATGCTTGCAGTGGGAATTCAGATCCCTGGGCAAAGATGCAAAAGCAGGAACAATTGCACTACTTTCCTTGCTATTTCAATCAGTCCTAGAAACACGGATACGCCTGGCCCCAGCCATGTAAGCAGATCTGCAGAGTGCAGGCTAAGAGGAAGGTGAAGGGGTTGAAGAGCTCTCCTCTGCGCTCTCGGCCTGTCCCTTCGCTGGCACCACTGGGCTGGAATCCCCTTGTGAGACAGGCCGTGGGCTGGGTGAATTCCTTCTTTACAAAATAAACATATAGAGCAGCAAGGAAGAAGATATTTTTCTTTGCTAAAAATCAGATTCCTTCTCACAATAAACAATGCTTTCGCTGAAGGCTTTCTCTTAAAACAGTAAGGACAAACGTTGCTTGTCAGTAATCCTCGGGGAGCTACGGACCTCGCTGGGATGAGGTCACTCCAACACATGCCCCAGGCCTTGGCAGACTTCCACACTGCTCTCTAAAAGCTCCAGCAACCGAGTCCAGGAGACCAAGGAGAGTGGATAGCAAGCCCAATATCTATTTTGCTATTTTCAATGAATTATTTCCATCAGCAGGAGGCTTGGGTCCCCCAGGCCACGGCAGCGCAGCCTTGCAATTCTTTGTCTGTAACCTTCTGGGCTTTGGAGCAAGACAAACAGCTTGGGAGCGAGCGAGAGCCGATGCAACCAAGGCAAGGCACTAATCTGGCAGATCCCTCTGCAAACTGCTGCCCATAAAGATTCCCACACGGAGATTTCTGTTGCACTAAATGTGAATGCAGAGATTTTATAACATTGAGAGTAGGTCTCGGCACGCAACGCAACTCTAAATATCTGCTGAGCCTCTCAGGCGGTGTTGAGACGTGACAGCTTTGGTGGAAGGGGGGGATGGTGGATGCAGGGAGAACAGCATGAGGGTCTGCGTAAAGGGCTCCTTTCTCATGGAATACTTTCTCCACCTAGTCATTTCCTTACCTCATACAAACACAGCCACATTCCTGATGTTTAACTGTTTGGACTTTTGCAGAAAAGAAAAAGCTGGCTGGGGCAGTTTATAAGGCCAGACATTCCAAGTGCTGAAAAAACATATTCAAAGGAAATAGTAAAGGGAGAACTTTTTTAAGTTTTCCTGTCCTATTTTTACAGTTTCCTGTCAAAGTCTTAGCCTGATGAAACCTGAGATAGAGCTCCATGCACAACCCTCCTCCAAGGGCTCTCTATGCAACAACCATCTGAGGCACAAAGCAAACACATGGCAAAATGGGACCAGTATTCCAGCAGTTGTAGAAACATCTGGGAGAGCTGGAGCAGGAGGCTGGCAGTGCCACACTTTGTCCTCCATCCTGGAAGAGACCATGGGGTCAGAACGCTGTGGGCTCTTGAATCGCTGCCTGGTCAGTTAGTGCAGAAACAGAGGAGCAGGAATGGAAGTGCTGGGGGTGGCGTAGGGGTTTGTAGCTCCAGACGGTTCCCTACACACACACACTTGCACCAAGTGGAACCCTTGGACCTCTCAGACTCCTTTGGCAGAGATCGTGGCTGTGGGCAGGCTTCTGGATAGCAGGGGAAAGAGTACAGGGAGATGGTGGCTGAGCTGAGCTGTGGCTGAATTTGGGGGATTCCTCCTGGACAACTGATTGTGTGTTCCTGATAGGACTGAGTAAGGGAAGGAGAAATCTGTGTCTGCCAGGTGGGAAGCAATTTTGGGCAGAGGTTTTGTGGACTTTGCCTACCTTCCTTCTGGGACAATGAGCTGGGAGCAAGTGATGGCAAGATCACTACTGAACAAGGACTTCCAAACAATGCGGTCGTTTTACAGGTCTTGCCTGATTGTATTAATGTTACTGCACTTGACCTGCAGTCATCATCCGCCGGTTGCTGCACTCAGCAAAGGTTTTGTATTTCAAAAGCAGCAATGCAATGCTTGTGCTTGGCAGAGCAAGGTATTCTTTGGAAGAGGCTTGTCCACAGCTAAAGTATCTTGAAATAGAAGGAAGAAGCCTCAGAAATAACCAAGCAGACACAAACAGCAAGTTAATAGATTCTTCTTAGAATTAATTAATGGAAGTGGAAACATTGCACTCTCCTTATCATCTTCTTATCCCAGCAGACTCTAGCAGGCTTTGCCTTTGCATTCAATGGGAAGCATTCCAAGTCCCTGCCACAAATGGGGTATGTGGACCCTGCTTGGTTGGACAGGCCTGGAGCTACTCTGCCACCATGAGCTGAGTGCCCATTCACAGACCTGCCTAAGGGCCTTGAGTAGATGTGGACCAAGCAATGCCTCTCCTGCCAGTCTGCGTTACTCCTCATCCATCTTCACGGGCTTGCAGAGAGCAGAGGTCGATGCACAGCCATGGGCTGGTATCAGTGCAGGAGACTGCATGTTTCTATGTCCAAACATGCTCCACTGAGCCTGTGACCATGATGTGATGTCCCATTGCACTCCTCACAGTCAGCTGGAGAGGGCTGCTTTACAGCCCTTGCAGAGAGAGTGTCCAGATTTGGGTGAAATGTGAAAACAGGCATTTACCTTCATGCCACTTTTATTCCACAAGGATCAGCAGGTTCCACAACATCAGGATACTCTTGTTCAAAGACACTCCTCCCCGCAGTGATAATGAGAGAAAGCCACATGTCACTGCATCCAAGAGCAACGAAGGGTCAGAAGATAAGACAGGCACCTTCCTGCCTGAGCCAGAGCAGGCGATGAGGTGCCAGCTGAGCAACAAGAAGGTCCCAACCCGTGACGGTCCAGCCTCCTCGGCTCACTCAGCTACAGCGGAATATAACACTCCCGCCTTTCTTAGTGGCAATGCAAACAGTTAACTCACGTATTTCTTTGCAAGGACCCTCTTTGCTATTACTTGTACCTTCGCCAAATTTACCTATTCAGGCTGAAACAGGTTTGTACCCAGGATAAGCAGTTTTGGAAAATTCCAGTCAAAACATTCTTGTCAGATTTAAAGATAAATGTTGGGAATGCTGTTTCCATTAAGGTCTCTGGAAGAAATTAATTCTGGTTCCAGAGGCTAGTTCCCACTGTGCACAGAGAACTGGCCTCTGAGCCACATGCTGAACACCAAGCAGCAAAGAAAGGGATTAAGTAGCTGTGCTTTGGGAGTGCTGCCCACCCTCTGGCAGGGGAAAAGTAGTATGTGATTGTCTCATTAAAGATTGTACCATAAAGCCCATGGGCATGCAGGAAAATTATATGTGCAGGATGTATCTACATCCCACCAGTACTCCCAGCAGACTACAACCGGCTTTCTGCAGAGATCAGAGGGAAACGTGGTTTCACAGAACTATAATTATTTTATAAAGTCAACCTGTCTGCAGGAGAAAAAGGGCAACCTACAATTGAGTACAGAGTTGAATTCCAGTCAGGGTGAAGTCTCTGCCAGGCCTTTCTGCATAAATACAGGCAAGTTACAGCAGTAGATGTCAGAGATCTTCGGACTACAGTTGATTATCAAAATGCTTTTTCTACTACAATGTAGAGAAATGGGAGCTTATTCCTCACCTCTGGAGGCAGGCTGAGGAGAAGGAACTCCATCACATACTTCAGCTACGAGTTCTGCTTTATGTCTTAACATCTGGGTTAGCAGAGCACTAGGAAAAAATCAGCTGAATGCCTAGTTTCTAACGAGGATGAGAAATCTCTTTGTAAACAGTCTTTTATTAAAAAGCTTGTGTGAGGAAAAAAAATGTCTTAACCACTGCCAATAGCATTCCTCCATAAGGCTTTTGGTTGAAGTAACTTCAAGCTTAATCTGGAATTGGTAGGAAGAAGGGCTTGCTGAGTGTCTGTCAAACTTGTGTCTCAGCTGCGTACTATACTCACATCGCCCAGACAGTTTTGAGTGGGCATGACAGAAAGGAGCCACTGTAGCCAGTGCTTTCCCCTGTCTTTGTCCTGCCCCAGAGAACTGAAACTCAAGAAACAAATAAGAGTTCATGACACTCTGGAACTGCCTTGCAGCTCAGGGGATGCATGTGGAGGCCCAGGGAAAACAAATGTCAGTTTGGTCTCGGGAGCCATATCCCACTCCATGTTTCTGGGATCTCGCCATTCCTCTGGGATTGTTGCTGTGTGTCCCTCTTCTTTCAAAAGAGCAGCTGGATTGGGGTTCAGTTTCATAATGTGCAACAGACCTCAGGCACAGCCAGAAGTTGTATGGAGGAGATATTTTTGCCAACCTGACATTGGGTTGGCAAATTCTGCTGGGCAGCTCAAATTAATGAATTTTATGTACCTTCATCTGAAATGCAAAGGCTAAAACTAAAGACTTTTCTGAGTTGGCATTGAATTTCCATGAACTACTTGTGGTCCCTTTTCTTGCTAGCACGATGCGTGTTCTTGTGTGCCTGGGCTCTGGGGGAGGTTTGAGCTAAAGGTATGAAATACATATATCCCTACTGATTATTTCACTAGCAGCAGCATTTGACAAGTTCAGGACTGTGACCTGAGTAAGACAGGAGTGAGCAAAGGGACCACATTACTGCTGGCTGCTTCCTGCTGTGGCTTTCGACTGCACGCGTGGAGATCAGACGTATCCTGCATGGCTGCTTCATTTCTCCTAAGCCTCCAAATTAGAATGAAAATTTGGAGAACAAAATTATTATGAAGAAGAAACAGAAAAGCTAAGACAAAGCCACTCTTAATAACTCTTCTCAGGATGGGGGCTGGAGAGGCCTTACAAGCAAGACTAACAAGGTATTCTGCAACGTTCCCACCATTTGGAAATCTGAGTGGATTAATTTGCAGTTTTTGCTGAGACTCACTAGCATCCATCTGTACGTTACAAGATGATGTTCTGGATTGTGTATTCTGCTTATATATGGCACGGCGCGTCTGTCTGTAGAAAAGCTGGAGGGAATGCTAGAGATCATTTCGGATTTCTCTTTCCCTTAGACAAGACTGACTACCAGAATCAGACCTAACCAGTGTTTGTTTGTATTGGTTAGGAGAGGACATGCAGACATGCAAGGGCCTTCTGAACCAGATGAATCATAGGAACCACAGACAGTCTGCACAAAGATTGAGAACATTACTCTAAAAATCTTTTTTTACAAAGTAAAATAAGACTTTCTTTCACAAGAGGTATCAACTGGGATGCACAGTGAAGACTTCAGCATTTGGATGGAAAAAAACCCCAAATTAAACCTCATCCTTGGAACACAGGAGGAGCTTCCACACCTTCACCCGAGTCAAACGCTGTTACTTTTAACAATTTTTTTCCTCCTTGAAGGAGGGTGGAATCAGAGACATGACATCAAAATTTTTCATTTTTCTGTAAAAGTATTAAAAGAAAATTGGCCTCTCTCCCCACAGATTCATTTTTTCTGTACTGCAGCTTTTCCTCCAACACTGATGTAATGTGAGTTCATGTTACCAAAGGCTGCTGGGGTTATACAATATATTTACTAGTTCTTCATCTCTGAAGATGTCAAGCAGAGAGGAAATGATGCTAAGATTATTTGAGTACCTAGCCATTAAGGTATTTACCTCTGAAGTGGAGTATTTCCTGAATGAAGTGCGAAGGTACTTAGATTGCTTCCATTACAAAGCAGCCTCTTACTGGAGCCCTAAGCTGTTGAACATGCAGCTTGTTGAGTGTACAGCAGCAGAAACTGTTGCTTAGCATTCAGGAATTTAGTTTATTATAGTTTAAAAGTAAAATAGTCTCTTTTTATGGTTATAGCAAAATAAAGTCAAATTAAAACCCGAAATAAATCCGTAATCAGACAGATTTGTGGAGTTCGAATGCCTTCTTTTCAACATAGATGGGCACATTTTTCAGTGCTTGCCAGTCCAAACTGATACACCAAACTCTGTAGGAAAGAACAGCTCCAGCGAGGAAAGGAACAGCTAACAGCCACACTAGAAACAACACCAATTGTACAAAGCTAACGAGCAACCCTTTGGTGACTCCTCACAGTCCTCATGCTGCAGCGAAATGTCTATTATTTTACAGACAAACACAACAGAGTGATGTAAAGAGCTGCTCAAATAAGCTGCTCAAATGAGCCAGACACAGGATGGAGCAGCAGAGCTCATACTGCTTTGTCCTGTGCTCAGAACATAAAATGTCCACATTACCCAGCTACGATTGAAACCAACTGCCCCATTTCAGTTGTGGGGCTGGGAGAGATGGAGAGATGTGTCCTACAACACGTCCTCTCTTCTGCAGGCTGAGTGTGGCCTCATCTGCCAACCCAGATGGTTCCTATCAGTAGACATCTCCCAGCACAGCACTGAGGGAAATGACTGCAGGTATCGCATTATCTCTGCTTTCTTTCCTGAAAGGCACTGAAAGCCAGGTTAAACTACCTGTCATTTTCTTTGTACTCTGTAGCCAGGACAGCCTCTCATTTTGTGCTCTGGAAGCTGTAGAATGCCAGAGTGCATTCTTATTGCCTAATGCCAGCATGATGCATGTAGTAGTTTGCAATGGTTCCCCCATGGGAAACATTACAGGAGCTACTCTGTGTGAGAAAGAAAAAGGTGAATGATGTCTCACTGGACAGTAACTGGCATTAGTGGAAGTTCTCTGCCTGCAGAGATGCAGGCAGGAATCCGAGGAATTTCCAGAGTACTCGACCATGTACCCAGCCATGCTAAAGAGCATCACCTGGGCTGAAAATGCTGCTTCCTACATATGAAGCTAGTGGGTTTCAGGCTCTGCTTTGAATTAATTTTTCTTCAGAAAAATCTTTAGGAACAAGACTCGGAGCTAAACTGAGAGCTACAGATGATCCGTGTTGCTTCCAAGTCTGCTACTTGAGTCTCCTGTTACTGAAGACTCCCAAGGATGCTTGTAAACATGTCAAATACCATGGCTGCTTTAAATGGAGAAACTGAACAGAAATTCAACAGTGGTCATGTCTCCAGTAAAGTCTAGCGCTTAGGGACTTCATCTTAACAGGCCTAGTGATGCAGCAGGAATTCATTTTCTCCTTGGAAGGGTTAAGTTCTTTGCTATCACGCTAATTATGCTCGGTAGGTCAGCCACAACCATCTCACCTGGCTGCAAACTCACAGGCTGCCCAGCCAGGAGCCTCTGAAAAGTGTAACTTTTAACATCTCTTAGCAAAGCAAGCGCTCTGTTTGCCTTGGCAGGGAAGACCCATGTATACACAGCTGGAGAGCTTGTTTTGTCTCTTAGTACAAGTCTGGACTAAACCAAATCTCTAAAGGCTTTGTAAAAATGCTCTCTTTATTTAAAGAATTTTATACATTACAAGATGTCTCCAAAGCCTGCCCCTGCTCAGACCCCTTCCTTCCCTGCCTCTTCCACTCTCTCTCCTACTCCTTCCACCACCACACACACAGTCAGGACAGTTGGATTTTTTCAGTCCTTCCTTGCACTGCTGTATCCAGAAGTTTCTTTAAGAAATTTCCAGCTTTCTTTTCAAAAACAGACATCCATATCAATTTATGAATCCCAATACTTCAGACACCCATGAGACAGAAAAAAAATAAAGCAGCTCTACAGACACAGTTCTGGAGCGCTCAAGTTTAGGGTTTTAGGGGGAGGAATCTTGCGAGGTAGAGCCTTCAAAAGAGAAAGGCTGTTATCATCGCACTTTTTCATAACTAATGCATGTCCATGTGTGTATGTTAGAAAAAGGCAGGGAAAGGGCTTAAAGAATATGTAACTGTGGTGCTCAACCGATACCTGTGTTTGCATGAAAGTAAAAAGGAGGAGACTGGAACAATGAAAGGTTACTTCAGTAAATGTGTGTGGAGGCTTTTAAAGAGCTTTCCCTTCTCTGCATCCCATAAATGTGAGGCTCAAACCACAGCGAGGCCTTTTATGGGGCACCTGCACCATTAGGTTCAGTAGATACTTTTGCAATCCAGGGAACATTGCACAGCTATGTTGAGTTCTGCGTATTTCTGCTGGCCGCTGTTCAAGTAGGGCTGACTGATGCCTGGGCTACCGGAAACCAACTGTTATTCCTATCTCACCCTCTAAATCACATTGCCAAGAATCCCCAACTTGGAAAAAAAAACATTAAAGCCAAGAACAGTCCAGTCCTTGGACATGGAGTTAAACAGAATTAGCCCAATCTCAGGAAAGTGAGAGGCTAGAAAAGCAGAATATTTCCAAGGTGCTTTGATCTTAATCCTGGCTTCGTGTTTCAGTTTCATTTCTGCTCTGTGCCACTCTGACCCGTGCCAAAAATCGTATCGGAGCAGTGTTGTGAGATGTCCAGTTAAGCCAACAGGAAAGGGAGAAATTTCGCGTCTCAGCCAAAACCTCAGTCCTGCCCACACTGCCCAACTGTAAATCTGATCTAGCCACTCAGCACACGCTGGCTGGATTAAATACAGCACAGCCACATGTCACTAAGAGCCATATTCTTAGCTGGTGAAAACTGTGGTTCTCACTGCTCATACTAGATGAGCAGCTGGCATCGAACCGCATGAGGTTTACAATAAACCAGAGTTGGCTTGTTTCCCTTTGAAACATTTTTACTAAAATAAGGTTCTTTCATAGAAAACCTTAAGTTCTGGTCATAATTTTCAAGGTTTTTCAAGTAAATATGGTACTAAAGCATAAAAATAATTTTGCAAAGGTTGAAATATTGACTTTTAGGGTTTCAAGTTCATATTAATTTGAAAATTATCGGCTGTTAGCATTGATGACATCATTAGTTTTAATTTTTGATGGTACATGGTATTAACCTCCTTCACTCAAACGTAACTGCATCCTGAAGCACACAGGACAGGTCAAACTCAGACAATCACTTGAGCTGCTGAAGGAATTTGATTCTATATAGTGAGAGCGGCAGGAGGCTGGAGAAATAGTCTTACTGGCAGGGGAGCTGAGTGCTTGCCTGGTGAACGGCCGTCTGCCCATGTCTGACGGAGTTCCTGTGCTAGCTGGCCAAGTCCTTAAACCAGCATTTCGCATGTGGTCCCTAACTGCGTGTGGTCCCCAACTCCTTAGACCTCACTCCTCTGCAAGAGCTGCAGTGCTCTTGCAGTCGTACGTGCAGTGCTGAGCAGGATCAGTAAACGCTGAGACTCCAGCTCAGGGTAACTGAAGATGGGAACCAAAATTGGCTGGTTGTATTGGGTCTGACTGGGATGGAGTTAACTTTCTTCGTTGTGGTGCTGTGTTTTGCTTTTGTAGCTAGAATAATGTGGATAATGCCCCAGCATTTTAGCTGTTGCACAGCATCAAGGCTTCCTCTCCAGATCCAGTTCAGTAGTCTGGGCCTGGGCAAGAGGCTGCAAGGGGACACAGCTGGGACAAGTGACCCGAACTGACCAAAGGGATATTCCACACCATATGACACCATGCTCAGCAATAAAATCTCAGGGAAAGAAGGAGGAAAAGGGGATATGAAACGATTATGGTGTTTGTCTTCCCAAGCCACCGTTACAGGTGCTGAGGTCCTGATTCCCAGGAATTGGCTGGCCATCTGCTCCCTGATGGGAAGTAGTGAATCAATTCCTTATTTTGCTTTGCTACCACACACAGCTTTTGCTTTCCTTATTAAACTAGCATCATCTCCATCCAGGAGTCTTTCTGACTTCCTTCTATCTTCTACCCATCCCAATGGAGAGGGGAGTGAAAGAGACGTAGAATGGATGTTTGGCTGCTGGCTGGGTTCAATCCATCACATTGGCACACTTGAAAATTTTGGCTTATGTTTCTTTTCCCTTCTCTCTTAGTGTTTAGGAAGGGTTGATAGCATCACCTTCCCTTCATGAGGACACTGTGCTAAGCTGCTTACTGACACTTCTAAACCACTGCCAGGTTATCAAGACAAGAAACAGCGAAATGCCCAAGAGAAAAATACCCTTTTTGTATTCAGCACAGGGTTTATTGATGTTTAACAAACAGCTACAAGGGGCCATATGTGGAAAGGAGGATCCAGAGACATTGAAGAGCCATGCAGTCAGCAGGCATTTCGCATCTTGCATATGCAATAACCAGGGATCCCAGGGAGTGCTTTGGGCATGAAGTTGTCATTACAGGTTGCATCATCAGAGAGAGGAATTGAGCAGAAATTCACATAAAATTGTGTATTTTTAATATATGTACTTAAATATAGAACTCCTGATCCTATGCTCTGTCAGTGATAATATAATGAAAACGCGTTCCTTACCTCTCTCACACTGGGGACCAGTGAATCCATAGACACAAGCACAACGGTTTGGCCCAATGCATCGACCTCCATTCTGACAGCCGTTTTCACAGACAGCTATTTTGAAATAGAAAGAGAAATCAGTGATTTCTGCTCTTAGTGAAACCACAGTGTGAGCCGTGTGGTGCTGGCAGAACTTGAAATATCACCTATTTCATGTTGTTCACCCATCAGGAGTCTCCTCCATGCAGTGAACATACAGAGAAAAGTTTGATACTTTTTCCTGAAAAATTACTTCCTGTTTATGAATGAACCCATTTATAAAAGGGTTATAAACTCTTACTTCACTTGAGAGTATTTCCTGTACTCTGGAGTCTTAGTTCATTCGGGTCAGCATTGGGATTTAAATGTCAAGGTCAAGATGAATTGATACAAATGAGAAACTGCATAAAGGCAAATGTTTAATGTATGACAACAGTGAAATGTGAGGAGAGGAGACTAGGCAGCCGTTCAATCCCATGTATCCAAAGCAAAGAACCAGGCTGATCAGCACACAACTATTCATTGACTTAAAACGAGACCTGCTACCCCTAGTTGAAAACCTGCAGTCGATAGTCTAGGACTGAAGTCAAAGGAGTAGGTTGCTAATTAGGTCCCGCGCTGAGGCGAAGCAAATTGAACAGGATTTAGGAACACTTCTGCATGTGACATGAGCAATGGCTGGTTGTGACAGATGCCACTGACCTATTAAAATCTCAACAGCTGTAATGACTAATGAGAGGAGTACTGTTGTGACACTTTCCTAAAGTTCCTACACAGAGCTTCACTCTCTGAGCTCCTCAGTTGCCCAACAACACGGGTGCACTGAAGATGAGAAGAATATAATTTCATGAAAGGTGAGGTCCACAGCAATCTTGTATGATACCTCAGCGTGGCCCTCGCTGGTCTAGTGCCAAGCTCTGAGCTGCAGCGAGGCCAGGTACTGCTGCCTTTCACAGCCTCCAAAGGCTACACCCATCTCGGAGCCGAGAAAGCAGAAATCTGCTCGGCTGGGACACTGCCAGTGGGACTCTCCATTGTTCCCCACCCTGTCAGTGATGTCTTGCCAATACTTGAACCATTATAAAAACTCTACTGAGGATATTATAGGTGGAGCTGGTAGCAGCACATAATTAAGGTTGCCTAGCACGTTCCATTATAAGCCCCGGACTGCTGTTACTTATAATTTTCCCAAGCTTTAGCTGTTCGGAATGAAATTTTCCATATGGTGTGTCTGCCTTTAGTTGAATGTTTTGGAAAGTCTCAGCAAAAATGAACCCATCATAGCTGAGGGTAAGTTTAGGGGAAACATGGTGTTTTGCCCATATTTTTAAAAATTCTCATAGACTTCACTGAGAACCTGTGAATGTGAGTGATTCTCACATTGATACAGGAATTTGAAATCTGCCTGGAAAGTTCCATTTGAACAGAGGTTCTTTCAGAACTATTATGCACACTTGCTTACTAGACACTTCTAAAAGGTAGCACCTAGGCTGTTTGATTGTTAATTCCACAATGTGCATGAGCAATGATTTAAAATTGCCAAGTATCCTTCATGGGAAACTAGGGGGAAAAAATAAATATCTCCTTCTGAAAGGTATATGTGCTTTGACAAAACAGAAAACCAAGTCACAAAACACAGTAAAATTTCTTTCAATTACTATATTGAGGTTTCCCTATAGAAAGTCAGTGTTGTCAAACAGAACTAAAAATAGACCCCTCCAAATGTAACCAGGTGTAATTTATAATTTTTAAAATGTTAATTTGTTTGGGTTTTTTGTTTTTCTTCTAATTGAAAGAAGACTTGATTTGAGCTAAAATGAATGTTTCCCACAAAAAGCCCATTCCCAGAGAATACGCTGCTTATGTAAAACTATTTACAGATAAATTCTATCTAATAAACATAGATATTTGTGTATATATTTATATATATATATTTACAGTGAAATTATATCTAATATATCTATAGCTAGATATCTATCCATATGTCCTAAGGAGATTCCCGTGGAGAGGAGAGTACAGTGATAACATCAAAGAGCGTGTCGGTGTGCGCAAGGTGACCTCTCTAGTCATGAGCCTGCATGAATCTAGCCTTGCCCTTCAGCTCCCGGGGTACCATCAGGTGCTGCAGGTACTTACGTTGTCCGCAGTATGTTCCCGTGTAGCCTTTCTGGCAGAGGCAGGACTCCTCATTGCAGCTCCCACCATTCATGCACCTCACACTGCAGGTTTGGACTGTGGAAAAGTGCAGGGAGATATAACACAACAATGCAACAAATTGTCTGTGACAGGAGGTGGACACCTCACATGTACTGGATGTTCAAAACTTTCTTATCTCAGTGCAGAACCTAAGGGTGATGATAAGTGTCCAGTTCCTTCACGTTAAATGGAGACACTGCTGACTTCCCATATGATACGAGCCCATGGTGTGGTTAAAGGCTTTTACTGAGGTATAATTATCCCAGAGTTGCGTACAAAAGTAAATGCCATGGTCTGTTCTTTATTCCCTGGACATTTTCCCCCAGACATTTTTGTTGTTCCCATACCTGGTAGCACTGAACTGTTCAGACAGGGGAAAGCCATGAACACATCGGGCAGTGTGAAACCAGGAGCCATTCAGGGGACAGGATTCTTCAAGTCCATCTCACACAGGGCAAGGTATCATTAATCAACAGTTTTTACAGTAATATAAATAGACCTCATTCCACAGAAACCAAAGACACTCATCATTTTACTTCTTTAAGGGATCTACCCTAATTATCTGCAGTTTTGTCCTTTCTACAGGACATCCTGCTGTAGCTCATGTGACTGCAAGTATGGGCATATTCCTGGTACCTCCCCTTCTTTGATAACTCTGTTATTCTAAACAATTCATTTTCTTAGGATACTACACTTTTCAAGTATTTTCTTACTTTTTATTATTCTTTTAGATTATTGCTCCATTTTAAAAACATTCACGTTTTCAAATGTCTAATCTTTAACATCCTTCATATTAAAAAAACCTATGAGATGTCTGGGGGGACAGAATGTCTTTGGTGGAGGAAAACCATCAACTATTAAGATATTTCTCTTCCTTTTACAATTACTATGTGGCCTTATTGGTGAGATTCATTGGTGAGTGGGTTTTTAAAAGACATCTGAAAAGAAAAGCACGTATCATCTATAATTCTGTGTTAGAGTTCAGCTTTCACACTAGACTGACACACTGACTGTGACTAACGCCCTGTAGAAAACAACAGCAATAAATAAGTCAGGAACTTTCATACTGATGTAGACAGAAAGTCAGTATTTGCTTTAACTGTTTCATCACTATTCAATGTTTAAGGAACATGGTATTAAAGTAGAAGAGCCCAAAAGGGGAGGTTTCCTGCTAAACACTGAGTTACAAGTACAGGTCAAGCAGCTTTCATTCTTTACCGAAGTGCCTGGAACAATGCATTCTTCCTTTGTAAGGTTTGAGAACTCAAATTGCAAGTGCCTGAGGTTATAGCAAGTGATGTGAAAACTATTTTTCAGCATGTACACCACAGTTGATGTCTGCCAGGGATAGGAGGGGCCGTGACTTGGCAGCTCAGAGAAGGTGGGGCTGGAGAGTGCATTTGTGAGTGGACGCTTGCGCCTTCTCCGTGCATGCAACATCAGTTCCAAGCAGGGAAGAACTGGGGCCAGTGCAAATGAAATGTCTGTCCAAAAGGTAGTAAGTAGGACTCAGAAGTGTCCAACAAGGATAACTATATGGTTGACGCCTTGTTCATAGGAAGCCTGAAAGGAAGGAGTGGAATGGGAAATCTCAGAGCTTTGCATTCAAAATGCTCGGCACATGTGCTGTACATTTAATCCATGCATTGCTGGTGTGGTTTGAATTAGTCGTGATGTCTACTACTCTTCCTATTGCTCTACGGCCAGAGATCAGGCCAAATTTAGATGAAAGCTTAATCATTAAGGAAACTAAGCTTGAGGCTTCAAAGCATTTCCCAGATCGTCAGACATGAGACCAGCCTCTCTGGGAAAAGGCACTGATTCCAGCACATGCTTACCCTACACCCCTCACTCCAATTAATCAGCCCTGGGAAAGCAATTACATATAGCGAATCTGGGAGGGCTGCCCAGACAGAGGTAGCCAGGAAGTGTCTGTCTGTCAGAGCTGTCCATCTGTCAGGGCTCCTCCCATTTCTTACTTCTGCCATGATCCCAAGGGACCTGAGGTCCCATCACCATCTGACTTATCTCCAAGGCTGGTCCTGTTAGAACTCCCTGCAGATTTAGAGCGCAGAAAAACATTTTTCAACCAAGAATTTAAAGGCCTGTTACTCTTTGTCAGGATTTTCCAAGGTAGGAGAGACCAAAGTTCTAGGGAAAAGAGAATGACAGCTCACCCTAGTTAACTTTTCCCATGATTGGCTTGGATTGGATTAGTTCTACAATTTATTTTAAAGGATCGGTGGCTGCAGCTGTTCTGCAGTAGTAGAGTTTGCAGGCAGGTTTTTTGTCTGCATACTCACTACTATCTAAACAGTTACTTGCAAATTACTCCTAAAATATCTTTACTCCCCAAAGTAGGAAAGCCTTTTGTTATGACAGAGAGAGGCAGAGTGGCTTTTATTGCCTCTGGAATGCACAATTTGTCTGCTTTACCTCCCTGAAGCATTCATGATAAATGCAGATCCAAACATCCCCACAATGAAAGCCAGATTTGATGAAGCCCCTGCAGAGGAACCTACCCCCCTCGAGTGCATGCTGAAATCCACCCCAGGCCCGGGGGAATGCCAGGTCTGTGCCCAAATGTATATACTGCTTACAGCATTCCTCACATTCCTCCGAGATTGCTAACATATGGACCCTCACTCCAGAAACTTTTGTGTCTCCAGCACCTTCCTCTCCGAGGCGAAGCACAGGGAAGGTCTGCGGAGCCATGCACACACAGGCTCTGGTGCTGAGCACTTGCTGGGGACATCTGCAGGGCTGTAGCACAACGTGGCACTTTCAAATGAGATTCTGGGAATTTCCTTCTTTGAGTCACACCCTGAATGTGGTTTTGAGGTCTGAGGGGGGCTAGTTCTCTGGCCTTCAATCAGATGCCTGCAAGTCACTTTATTAACAATAGCTTGCCTACAGATGGGTAAGAATGAAAAATAAATTTCTGGTTTGTCTCTTGCAAAGGCCATCTGAGACCTTAAAAGACTCCATAAAATCCCATTAGTGTCTGCATTTTACATAGGGCACTAGCAAAATTAGTCTTCTTAAAACAATACTGTGCCATAGCTCTGTTCCTTTCCTTGCAGGGTTTTTTTTGAGCTGTGTTTTTGAGTAGTGTCATCATGTATGGGTGGACTGCTTATACTGTCAGGTGCAAATCGTCACCCAGTATCACCACTCACATTTGGAGATCTGTTCACACACTGCTACTGGCTTTAGAAACAACTGAAGCCCTTTTGGGGCAGATCTGTGATGACCCACATCTCCATCCAGCCTTCCCACAGATCAAGCTGGCTATGACTTTGTCTAGCTAAGTCTTCAAATCCCTCAAGGAGGGCAATTCCTCACAGCTCTCGTTACCTGTCCCAGCACTGCACCACCCTCCAGTGTAAGAAAATTTTCTCCGCAGCTAAAGATCCCAAGCTTGAACATTCCAAGTGGCAGCTTGTGGCCATCAACCTCTGTGGCATCGCCTGCCACTACTGAGAGGGGTTTGGCTTCACCACAATGTAGCTGCATTTCCAGTAGTTACAGGCTGGGATTAGATCCCTCTTCAGCTCTTCTCAGACTAAATCAGGCCAGCTCCCTCAGTTTCTCCTCTCAGTAGTGGCCCACTACTGACTATCCCCATTTTCCCCACATCCCCCCTGAACTGGCAGCCCAGAACCAACCACAGCCTCACTACCCCTGAATGGAGGGGATCACACTTTCCTTTGATGTTTTCACCATGATCCCCTTCATTTAGCTCCAGGTGTGATTTGCTTTACTTACAGCCCCAATGACTATTGATTCATATCCAGCCTGATGTCTACCACAACCCCCAGGTCCTTTCCAGCAATAGAATCCAGTGGAAAAGGGGTACAGAGCAGCAATTCCTTTCCAGAGAGTACACAAGACCATTAGCCACCAGGATTTAGACCCAAGCAGGAGTGTGTTCTGTGCAGAGCCATGTGCTGCAGGGTAATGGAGCGGCTGCAAACAGATCTGGTCTTGAACACATCCTGTAGGGATTACCAGAGGGATATGAGCATCAGCTTTCTGGATATGTGACTGTCACACTGCCGACTCCCCCATACTCTGTTTTCCAGAAACCTCAGCCACCCAGTCCTCTTCCCAGAGCTTTTCAGATTTTTGTCCTGAAGGTCTGCGATGGGAGAACAAAGCAGAAAAAAGTGGGAACGCAGTTTCTGCATTCCCAGATCTGCCAGCGCACAACTTCATCCTGTCACTGAGGTTTGCTAAAAATGCTGGGCAATTTTCCCTGACATCCAATTCACAGCCTAGGAAAAACTTAATAATTGTTTCCATTGGAAAAAACTATTTATTTGCTTAACAAAAGCAGTGACAGATTTAAATCCACTTTCAAGAACAGCCGGGGTGGCTGGCCTCATTGGCAGCAGTGTTGCTATTTGCTGCTGTGAGATGTGGGGTTTTGAGCTGCATCCTGTAGGATTTCTCAAACCAAAGTAGCAGGAATTGCAAGCACATTGCCACTTTTCTCCAGGTATTAGGAGTGGTGAAGACCCTTAGTAAAAGCACCACAAGAAATGAAAGATTTTGTGACTTCTGCCCAATTAAATTAGAACCTGGTGGCCAAAACACAAAATACTTCAGAGATGCAAAGGGAGACATTTCCTTTCATTGTGGCTCGGAAATTTTTAAGAGCACACATAACTACTCCAGAGGGAGCAGATTCACCAGCAATGTTCTCTTACCTCCAGCTGAGCCACAGTTGGGAGAAAGTTGTCCATTGGAGCACGTACACATGTTTGGCCGTGAACAAAATCCATCACCACAAGAATTCCTGCAAATTGCTGGAGGAAGAGAAGGATGCAGCGATTAGCACAATGTGCTAGTCTGTGAACTTGCTTACAGATGTGCTTTTGGCTGCTGAAAGGGTGTGAATCCATCTCTTAAGAAAAATAACCTGGGGAGGAACCTGGGGCACCTCGTGAGGACCCTAGCATGGGCACAGCAACAGTGGGAAGGACCCACTTGCTCATAAGGAGTCCCTGGAGACATCTTCCTTTTATGACATACCGTGGCTGATCCTGCTACCACATTGCTTTTTCAGCAGCAGAGGAAGACGTTGCACTTTTCACTACCTTTGCCAGCTAAAAACATTTCTCAGCAGAGACAAGTGACATTCACACTGAGACAGGTTCTTTTTCCTTAAAATTTTTGTGTTTCCATGAAACATTTTGCAGTCCGTGGTCTGGCATTGAGGAAACTGGCTGTTAGTGAGATGCATCTCCTGTTGAACAAGGGGCTGAGCCTGAGTCAGCCAGAGATGCATGAGGAGGATGGTTTCAGATCAATCCGCATCCTTTCTTGCCTGGGACCCCTGCTAATCTCTTCCCCTTCCTGTGCCATGGGAGCCAAGAGCATAGCTGGCAGTATTGTTCCACCTGTGTAAGCACAGATTTTATTAGCGCCCCATGAAAGTATCTCATCTCTGTGTGTTTCTTAAATACAATTACAACACAGTCCCCTGAGGACCTCCAGCCCAGATGGCATGTTTTACAGTTATGAGAAAAGTCAGCAGACAACCCTGAATGTCACTAACCCCGCATGCCACTGAGCAGCTATGTGGCTGCGAGTTCCTTAACCCTTTGCTGTGGCCAGCATTAAACTCAAGCCTTGCATCCTTGTTGGGGCATCTGCTGTCCAAGGGATGGAGGGGAGGATTCTGTGAGTTCGCCTATCTCTTCTTGTGGGGAAACGAGAGGGTGCAGAACTCCATGTCTTACCATCACCCGGGGTGAAGTCGGATGCATTTAACTCTTGAGACATCACAGCTCTCTATTGCCCTTCTTAGTGAATAAAATGCCACGCTCTGGCGCTGGTTACCCATTACGTGCAAGGACACACCCACTGGCCCCATCACTTACAATACAACAGACACCATTTCCTTTGAGAGGGGAATACTTGCATCTCTGGGCTCAGTTTTGTACATCTGAGGTCCCAGACAGCTCAATATTAGGAAACACAAGGTGTTTAAGAGTTTTTGACTCTGAAGGTGGAATTACTTCTGAAATATGTGACCTCTATTATGTGTGTGATACCATTAGAGGAGCCTATTGTTTTCCTCAGCTTGAAACCTCCCACTGTGAATTATTTTTAGGAAGTTTTGGAAAAGAGCATTCACATACAATTCCAAGTGTGCTCTAATGCAGAAGATTTATTCAGAAAACTAAAATCCTGGGAGACAGAAGCATCCCGTAGTGCTGTCTGCTATTCTGTATGTCCAGGTTATGGTTAAGATCTCCAGGACACTGTATTTACTGTGTATTTTCAGTATGAAGCATGACCCAATGCAAGTACAATTATTCCTACTGTCTCCAGTGAGAATCTCATTTATTTATTTATTCCTGAGATGACTTTCACTTCTAATGGGAGCATCCTCCAAAGGGCAGTTTCCTTCATCTCCCCATAGCTCATGCCTTTAACCTACAGAAATGCAAAACGTCAGAGCCTCTTAATGGATTTTATCAGTGCATATCAGCACTTCAATAATGCCCTACTCCAAATAGGAAAGCTACCTGCCAAAAGAGAAGTGATTTATCTGGATGAACATCCTGCTTTGGATGGCCACTCAGAGCACAATGCAAATTCCTGCTTGTGGCCACTCTCATGACATCACGTTTGCAATGTCAGCATCTTGCTGTTGTTCTACCAACTAAATGAATTATTTTGTCTAAACAAGCAGCTCTAAAATAACTTTCTCAGGAGTCACTAATAGCTTTCCTTTGAGGCTAATCTTCTAAAGCAGGCATACAAACTGTCAAGCAACAAGGAACACAGCGGCAATTTGGCAGAAGATAAAAGGCCATGAACTAAAGGGGACCAATTGCAACCACCCTGCTTTAATCAAGACTAGCAGAGATGAGAACTTCCAGCAATCGCTGCTCCTGTCCCAGTGGATTATGAAACGTTCTGTCATCTGCTGAAGTGTGAGATAGGCATTCCTTCCCACATGGCCGTTACTTCCCTTGGTGCTGTTAACAGGAAAATGGATACTCACGGACAATGCACTGATTCCCTCCAGGCAGCGTTTTCCAGCCAGGACAGCAGTAGGAGTGGAACCTCGAGCCACAGACATTGGGTCTGAAAATTAAAAAAATTTTTTTCCTCTGTTTCTGTGCAGTGCCATCAGATAAATTCAGCGTGTATCATCGCTGTAGGAGAGGATCTGAACAGCTTCTGTGTGACATTTCTCTACCAAACTCCATTCCCTCACTGTGAGTTTGAACAAGCCATGTTTAATTCCCACCAAAAGGAGCCACCATACATTATTTTAATAACTGACCTCAGATCTCCCTGTGCAGAATGCTCTGATCTTACAGAGACTCTCTTAGGACTATACAGAGGAGTGAGGAACCGAGGCACAGCCAGGTCTACCCTCCCACAAAGCCACGGCACAGCACCACACCCACGAGGTTAGACCCAGCCAGACCAGACAACCCTAGAGACCACAGGCAAGTGAACGTCTCCATCACCTGAACAGGACGACACCCATCCCTTGTGAAAACAGCTCTTTATGCACAACGTGGACAAAGTCCTGCTCTTCATTTCTGACTCTACAATTAACAAACTCCTGTAGATTCCAACTTGGCCGCCCATGGTTTTCTTTGTCTTTATTGGTTTGTTGAACAGTTTAATCATTGCACGTAGCAAAGACAGCAGGAAACTCAGCCCCAGCACATACCTCAGCATAGCCTTTACACCACATTGTGCCATGCTATACATCCACACATGAAGCAGCAGACTTCCCAAGAAAAATTCCCAACAGAAAATGTGAAAACAACAAACTTGTGTAATGTTCATACACCTGTGACATTGTCAAGTGTGCAGTCATGAGAACACAGCCCCTCGCAGAGACGCTGAGGCTCTAACACAGGATCAAGCAGATGTGGGAGAAGTGCAGACACAGAGTTTAGACTTCACCTGGACCCTGGCCAGCAAGCCTCCTACCTCTTCTTGGAGGTTTGCTGAGGGACCACATCTTTCAGGAAACCATGAGAATTTGAACTAAAACCACTAGCAAAAAAAAAAGCATACACTTTGGAGGTTTTCTAGTGATTAATAATCCTCACCATTAAAACTCTATGCTTTATTTTGCAGTCTGAGTCAATCTAGCTTCTGCTTTCAGCCATTGGATGCGGTCGTATCTTTGCTCACTAGATTGATGAACCATTTGTTAACAAGGTCTCTTCCCCCAGTAAACCTATGTAGGTTACAACACCTTTTAATTTTCTCTTTGATAACAGAAGAAAAATATCAGATTAGTTTGTCAGGATCTATTGTCTAAAATTTCTGCAACCTCGTTCTAATTTTAACTAAGTTTTACATCAAGCACTTCAGTAGGTTGCCGGGGGCTGGTGATAGTAACTATCACCATCATTGCACAGACAGCATGGGGTTATGTGAATGAATCAGATTTGGCAACGCATTTTGGGATGTTTCTGCAATACAGGAGGTTCCACCTGAACATCAGGAAACATTTTCTCACTGTGCAGGTGACTGAACACTGGAACAGGTTGCCCAGAGAGAAATCTCCATCCTTGGTCATATTCAAAAGCCATCTGGACATGGTCCTGGGCAACCAGCTTGAGCAAGATGAGCTCCAGAGATCCCTTCCAATCTCAACCATCCTATGAGCCTGTGAATCTGTGTTCACTGTAATTCATTTCACTGTGACATACACCTCCACAACTACCTGCAGAAATAGCTCTAGCTATATGGTGCATGGGGCCAAAGTCCTCCACCTTCAGCGTGACTGCAGTAGGAGCACAGGAGATATACAGAAAACATGCAGCAAAGATGAAACACACATGCAACACGTGCAGAAAACACACAGCAAACATAAAGCAGACACGCAGCGGATACACAGAGGATGTGCAGCAGATGTAACAGAAACACAGTGTATTGACAGGAGTCCCACTGAAGACGTGCAGAGCACATCCAGCAGACACAAACCAGGGACGCAGCAGAAGCGCAGCACGTGCGCAGACGCATACGGCAGATGTGCAGCAGATCTGCTACAGGTGTACCTTTCCAAAGTGAAAGAAGTAAAATGCTTTCCCACGGGAAAAGGAACTGGGCAGTGCTTGCATTAATGACAAAAACACTGAGCTGGACTGAGAGCAAACTAAGGAACCCTATACTGAGCAATGATGTTCCCATGTAAAAGCAATCATAGCTTCTACTCTTCACAGTGACTGGAAAATCCCTGAGCAGCACAGACCATGGTGAATGACTTTCTGTGCAATGAAGGGTGCTGCTCTGCTTCCCAGTTCTAATTCTCCTGGAGCACACAATGACCTGTTTAGAGAAACACAGCTGCCACAGTTTCTATGTGCTGCATCTGCCCCGTGCCATGTGGAGCCTCCTTCACCAGCCCTGAAAACACAGAACAAGGGCTCTGCTAAAGTAATTTGGTGCTACGGTTGGAGGTGGAGAGCAAGTCTGTATTTTGCTTTCCAAAGAGCCTACGTTTTCCAAGAGGGTGGGCATCTGTTGCTTCTCCTGTGCTTAGAAGTTAAAAGGAGACCTTGAATGCAAGGCTTTCCCGCTGGTATGGATTAAGGTTCCCTGCAGATGGGGGAACATCTTGGGTTGCAGCTAGTACTGCCACTGATATTCAAGTGGGAATCTCCATCCAGAAGTAGACATACGTCTGCGGTTGGCATTAACTAGGAAAGTAAGTTCACTTTGAGCAGATGGGTATTAAAAAAAAAAAAAAAAAAAGCCTAAGTTTCAGCCCTCAGGTTCCCAGCATGCAGGCTGGCTGGCTGGATATTTTTTTTTTATATATGACTCTCCATGCAATGTGTAGGCAGCCCAGACAACTCATGGCCAGGCACCAAATACTGCAGTTAGACTTCTGCCTGAATCTGTCTGCTGGTTCCCCCTTGTCAACACGTGGATGTGAACAGCTTCGGCAAGGAAGGTAGCCATGGACCTCAGCACACTAATCACCTTCACACCCTGACCTCAGGCTACTTCAAACTTTGTTGAAGGTTAAAGAATATCATACAGTCATTTTATCAGGCAAAAGACTAAGGGTTTTTTTTTTTTTGTCAAAATCAGTGAAGGAAGAGGTATCTGGCATCAATCCCATAGACTAAACCAGAAAAAAAGAAGTGGAAGCTGAATGAAAATGATAATAAAGTGGGTGTTTTTAACTATGGTGACAAGTCCCACCTTCTTCTAAAAGACAGTCAGACATGGATTTCATCAAGCTCTGTGCAGGGACCCTGGGAGAGGTTCTGGGCATCCTGTTACACAGGAGGCTGAACCAGAAGATCACAATTGTTGCTCCAAAACTGAACCTTTATAAGCATATGCTAAAGATTAGCGGAGTTTCAAAACAAAACATGGGGGAGAATCCATTTTGAATGGGCTGAAATTAACGGTCACAGAAATGACCTAGAGGGAGAATGAAATTAAGACTCCCAAGCAAGAACTCAATAAGAAGGCTGTTTTGTAAGAAAAAAATAACATCCTCAAAGTTTTGACAAAATTGCTTTTTAAAATTAATAGCAGTTATCTTGATCCTGGGAAATACAAGCTGGAAACCCATGTTCTCATCAGCAAGAACGTGTGAATAAAAGGTGTGCCATTTAGTTGTTAAACAGAAAACTGCAACCATAGTTTGTGGTGAAGAGCTCCTAAGAATGGGAAGGTCAAGGTTAGAAGAAAAATCATTTAAACTCAATAAACTTGCCCACAATGTTCTAATTATTACTGATAATCAAGATCCACAGACATTTCAGAACTATCAAGAAACTTCATAATAATCAGTTCTAAATTAAAAATCAAGAGGTCGTTTTTTTAGCAGACGTTCCCTTATCACCTTCTGTGTAGCCTAGGAAAAGGCTGAAAGAGCTCAGCAGGTAAAGAGAATTATTTTAATGAAACTTAATATGGCCAAAAGCATGATGCTAAGAAAGGGCAGAGGGAAAAGCAATGCTGGCTATAGCTCTTCTTTGTCCACTTTAAATAAACAATAGGATTACCGAGATAAGTAGGGACAAAGTCAGCCTGAATTTCAATTGATGGCACCAAATACTGCCTGCTGGCAGTGCCTCCCTCTGAGAACTGGGAGATGCCAAGAAAAAACCACTGGAGCAGAGCAGAGCTACGGCCATGTGATATGCAAATGCATGGCTGTTCGCAAGAGAAGCCTTTTTCCCAACTCCACAATGGAGTCAGAGGCACGAGCAAGGGCTGGGAGACAGTCCACACCACAAGACTGCCCGCAGGCTTGGGGTGCAACACAAGCAGCATCTGGCTGTTGCTGCAGCAGCCTGTTCCTGTTAGCAGCCTGGGAAAGACAGCATAGAGCACTGAAATGTTGCCTACTAGCTGAGCAAGGGGCTGAAAAGGACTCTGTCCTGCCAATTTTGTCAGACGCCGAGTGCGACCCCAGCAGAATTGTGCTCATTGTTAAAGGCAGAAGAGGGCAGGCGGCACAGTGTGCGAAGTCCAGGCTGAGAATGCTTCGCAGACTCAGATGCTAGCCAAAAACGAAGTCAAGTCACCTCGAGCTTCTTGCTCACCCACAGTCACGTCCTCAATACATGCGCGCGCACGCACGCAGGTCTTTTGCCACTCTTCCAGCCATGGGAGAAAGAATACCCAGCTAGAATGAACTCTCCAAGCCTTCTTCAGAAAGCTCTGCACAGTCACTAAAAGGCTGATCTGTGCCGTAACAGCAGTGTCCCGCATGGAGCACTTCTGCCATCCAGCAGGACCTACGGCTAACGAACCCTTGGCTATGTGTCGTGGGTGCTTTCCAGACAGCAGGAACAGCAGCCCAGGGTTTGTCTCCCCTGTCATGAGTAATCAGTGTACCTCAGTTGTCACTAGCCTTCAGAAGTGGCATTTCTGTTCCTTAAATTGGAGGAAGACAGAAGTGAATAAATTTGGTGGCTTGCCAGGGCTGGGGCAATTCTCAGAGGTGCTCTGGTCTGCACAGGGACTGTTCCTGCGCTGCTCACATGTTCTCCTTCTCACTGGCCTCATCCAGGGGGATTCAACATATTAATTCAGGACAAATTCACTACAGTTCACTGCTTTGGGCCAATTTCCTGTTCTTCTCACCAAGTGGAGACCTTTGTCCAGTGACCGAGATTCCCTGAGCTGTGAACCTGGAAGCAGTCTGCTCGGATGCACGCTCCATGGCCCAGCAAATGCTTCTGCCAGCTCACTGCTTTCTTTGTGCCTGGAAAAGCTTGGGCTGGGTATCTGCTGCCTGAGCATGGGGGCCTTTTCCTTATTTATCACAGTCACTCTTTATTTCCATCCTTGATACAACCTATGATGATGAGAACAAGTCAGGGTTACAGAGTAGCTGTGCTCAGAAATTCGTACTGCTTCCATTTTTTTGTAAACTAAGACTCTTTTAATAAAACTACAGCTTGCACTTTTACCAGGTCCCAGATTTAAGTCAGGCAAGCGACCAAGCACAAATTCCTTTATCTCCAAGTGTTTCGAACAAAACACTCAGTAAAAGCCACCCTCCTGTCCTGCCAAAGTACAACTGTGCAGGCGAGTAGTAGGGCCGGAGCCCAGTGTTTTACGAAAGGCACATGGGATCAACACCCGGTGATCTCAGGATGAGAAGCACCACAGCTTAGCTATCCAGCCACGAACTGAATGATCAAGAGACCCCTTGTGTTCTACTAGTCCTTAAAACAGGTGGGACAGATTCATCATAGGAGAAATCCACAACAGCAGCAGACCACTTCCCGGCCTAGATGAGGAGAAGCATGGCCAGCAGGTCCAGAGGAGCTATGTTCCCCTCTTCTGCTAGAGCACAATCTCCTAATTTTAGGAGTCTATTAAACTTGCCCAATCTCAATTTTTCTTCTGTTCTCTCTGTCTTCTCTGGGCATCTTGAGAGACATGGAAATCTCTCTTTTGCTCCGCACACACATCCAGTTCGGGGTGCAGCAATTCTGACAACTTACGTGGGATGAATGGAAACCTCTTGGCATGCTTATAGTTGCTACCTTCCTTGTCCCTTATTTTCAAGGTTGGTTTTTTTTTTTTTCTGTCTTCAAGTTTGAGCTTAGAAATATTTATGAGGAAATCAAACCATCCAGCAGCAGATTTGGCCAATTCTGAATGCACTTCTACTTGTTCAGCTCTAGGAATGGCCATCGGCCCAAATGCTGCTCTGGATTTCCCCAAACCAGAGTTACCCTTTGCTGTAAATTCACCAACTCAGTGACATTTTGGCTAATTCCAGGCTAGTGAGGATTACTGATTTAACACTGCAAAAAGGAAGGCTGTCTCCTGTCCACAGAAGAGCCATTTTAGGGAAGAGACATGGAAGTTTCTGGATTATTTGCCCCCTGCGGCCTATCCTCTTATCATTAAATTCATGCTTGTGCGAAGAGTCAAATAAGATGAATTTGTATGAGTATCACCACTACATTCTCTACTCTTACACGACTTAAGCATGTGGCTTTTCCAGGGACAATGATCCTACCTTTCCATCTGAGCTGGAAATTTTTTCTATATTTCAAGATTCCTTTTGGCTTTGATCTTAGCCTGATTCTCTGCTGGGCCCCAGGGATCATCTCTCACAATAACTGGAGAACACCACTGCAGTCATCAGTCACCCCTGGCCTCAGTGGAGATCACCAGGGGGACAATAATTACTGCCAAATGCGATAGTGGTTTTTGGTCTTGCATCTCCCCATCCAGAGGGATTTAGGATTGTCTCATGGCGTGAGAACATATTTGAAACAATGCTGACTTTAGGATCCTTGGCCTAAGTGGGAGCATATTTGTGTCCTCCTTCTTGACTTACCAGATCCCTCAAATGTACTGCAAATATTTATTTTGGTGATTTATCAGTTTTATGAGTTTAGGACTATGCAATCTGTACATGCACTGCTTACTCCTCCAGGCCTCCATGTGTTCATGCAATGGATACAGTCTGATAAGTAATTTCAAATGAGAAAGTAGAGAAGCCAGCTGTTCCTACCCAGGCAACCCCCCATCTGATGTAAGGATGTTGACTCAATGCTGCAAAGGAGGCACTTAATCCCTCGCACCTGAAACATCACCCTCTTGCTCTGCAAAGCAGCTCAGCATCTGTTCAGCTTTCAGGAAGGAGTTTGAGTCCCAGTGATTTCAATTATTTCTGGTTCTAAGAATTCAGTTGTAAAGGTGCAGAAATGCTAACCTTGTTACCACCAGTAGAAGTCACATACCTAAAAGCCAGCAGCAGCTATTTTGCTGGGTAATACTACAGGCATGAAAGTATGCCGAATTTGGCACATCCTGGCCTTGTTTGCTGGAATGAGCTACGGATCCCTTTCCTAAGACTCTCAGCAATACCTCTAATACGTGACTCAATAAAACTCGACTGTTCTGTGGCAACAGAAACATTTTTCCTTGATCTCACCAAAGCCCCAGACTTACGGTGCCTCTCCCATTCTTGCTGGAGACCCTTTATATCCCTGGCCCCAGGAGCACCCCTACCTCCATCCCCAGGGATGAAGGTGACGTGAACCGGTGCCCAGCTCCCTCCTGAGGAAACCCCAGTAGCATTACTGAGCATCTCTCATCTCTGCTGCCCAGCAACACTGACCTGATCTCTGCTTGAGCCCAGACTGAGTAGCTGGGGCTTGGAAGACCTTGCCTGAAGGTGCTCAAAGCAAGCTGAGCTTTTCAAGCACCTGAATTCAGCTGTTGATGCTCCACTGCAGCTCTCCTTAAGGAAACGGAGAGGTCTGGGAAGAGGAAGAGTGCCTCCCTGACTGCTCCTCCCAGAACCACGGAAGGGCTCCAAACAAGAACGATCGATTTAAGTGGAGATTACTTTTTCTTGGTTATTTTAGTTAACAGAAAGGAAACCTTAATTTAAGCAGTTATTTTAATCTCTGTTTTTATATTTTAGTTATTTTTTCTGAGAAAGTGGTTGATCTGAAGCTAAAGATAGCCTTGACATCTAATTTAGCACTTTCTTTAATTAACCAGGAAAATGCATGATATCAAAATATATACCTGTAACTGAGCAATTACGTAGTTTCAAAGTTACTTAGGTGTTTACTGTTTTCATTTTTAGATTATTAGAAAATGGGGAGAAATTAAGTTATTTTTTTCCCAGATGGTTATTATATTTCTACTTCTATTACGTATTAAATTGTCTTTGGATTGAAACTGAAACAGCATAAAATGGGTCTTTTTAATGTTCGAGAGTACTTCTCCCGTCTCTATGTCCAGGGTTGAATTTCCTAACATAATTCATAGCAGAGGGCAGCTCTGGGTGCCTTGGGGACAGGCCACCTCACACAGAGATGCAGTCTTGAAAGATTACAGGTCTCTGTATCTCAGCCCCATTGCCTTTTCCTGCCAAGGTGCAGCTATGAGTAAGGTCATCAGTAAGGTGATGGAGCAAGAGACTACAATGGAGGGAAGTCCCATCAGAGACCTCTGGATCCCCAGTGCAGAACTGCAGCCTTGGCTCAAAAATCCTCCCTGGGCTCCAGCACAGTTCCCTAGGACCCCCTGCACACACGGGCTCCAGACACGCGTGCACAGAGAGCACCGAGCTGAGCAGATTGCCCAGCTTACACCAAAATAAACCTCTATGCTTACAACAAAGTACTGCCCAAGTTTAGGTGACCAGAGCCATGCAAAGCCAATTGCTGGGCAAACACCTGAATTTTAGCTGAAAATGATGGGAAAAAAAAAAAGAGAGATGGTAAAAAAAATTTAAGATGCATGATTATTATTCAGTTTCATAAAAGGAATGAAGCAAACGCAAGAAAGTCTTACAAAGACTGTGTAAGTTTTGGATTCCACCTGCTTAGGTTCAAGCCCAATAATGTTTGCTTTTTTTTTTCCAAGGAGGGTCTATAAAGTCTTTTGTTTTAAGTTTTTCCTTTGTCAATAATAGTATTTTTTCCCCCTTTATTCAGATCTTCACACATCTTGTATGACCAATGGTAGAGAAAATCTTCCCTTATTTGTGCACATTTAAATTTATATCCTATAGATCTGCAAGGAACCATAGAGAAGATTTTCCTTTGAAGACGACTAAAAATGCAATTGATTTCCAGGAACTGCTTAACACTTTCATTTGGAAAGCAGCATTACCAACTCTTCCATCTTTTTTTCTCCCCTTAAATTCTGAAATAAATCAAAACTTCAACTCCAGTTCTTGAAACTTCCAAACAAACCCCATATAACCTATTAACTTCTATGCCAGATAATCTTTTGCCATGCCAATACTTGCCTTCACGTTTCCTGCCAACAACAAGAGAAACCAGCCTAGGCCAGAAAGCCAAGATCAACTATTTCACAATATAAATCAAGACACAAGGAAAATTTAGGAACAAGAGTCTTAAGTCAGAAGTTTCCAGCCACTGCTTTAATTTTGTTCCTTCTGTTGTGTGTAGTATTTAACCTCTGTCTCTATGAATAAATAACAAGGCTTACATGTGTGGAGTACGTGGACCTGGAAGCAGCCAAGATGTGCTCAAGAGGTGACCACATCACAGTGACAGAAGGTCCACATCACAGTGACAGAAGCTCCAGCTGCACCTTTACTGAAGTGATGTACACTCAGCGTTAGCAAGCTTCAGAGCAGAGACCCACGTCCTGCCCAGGGCAGGAATGCTGTGGGAGAAGGCAAGAAAGCTTTGCTAGAGCTTTATCATGCTCTTCCTTGCCGTGTTCCTCCTCATCGTTTCTAAGTGGAGATGCCCTCCTTGAAGATGGAGAGTCCTCTGTGCATACATGAACTTGCATTTCACCATCTTGTCAGGAAATCGGTACCTGGAATAGAGTTTTTCACTTGGAAGGGACCTACAACAATCATCCAGTCCAACTGCAATGCATGTGGGCAACCACAAGCAGCACAATCCATTTCAGACAGCAATTTTTAATGAGTACTGGACTCCTGTTGTTATTCTTTGGCCACACACACATGTAGTTTCAGTTGGTGTAGTTAGTGACATACCCCACAAATTTGCTTAATTATTTAAATCACCAGAGTTACAGGGTCTTTTTCACAAACTACCCACACAATCAGTAGGACAGGGTCTTGTTGCCTAAACTACAGGATTAAGTTAAGAAATGGGACATTTTAGCTTCCCTTGCCTCTTAGTAGCACCTTGGTTCTTATGCTAAACAGGATTTCATTTTCAAGGGAGTTTTCTACAAATTTGAGGTCAAGAAAATTTTTTTATAAGGAATGAAAGCTGAGCTTCTGCATTTAAAGGACTCCACTATGCACCTTTGAGGAGATCAGTACCTTTCACTAGATTTACAGTAGCAGCAGAGATGGTAGCACTGCAGAAAAGATTTGCTGAGTCCCACTTCGGGCTTATTCCTGTCAACAAAGTCAACTAAAACGCTATGCTCAAACTTGGCAAAGGCAGAATCAGGGCCCGAATCGTGAAACATCTGACAGTGCTGGTTGTGTTTTGGGCATCGGCTCTTTTTAAAGGCACGTGTTTCTGATAAACCTAAAGCAAGAGTGAAGAAAGTTTACAATTGTTGCTGGTCAAAAAAAACCTTTTCTAATTCTTGTACTAAGATGTTTGTAGAACCGCAACGTCAGAGATGGAGTTGGATTAAAGTGCTGCTGGAAATCATCTGCTCTCTCTGCACATCTCAGAGTAAACTGCAGAAGTGGTGAAGCTCATCTCCACAATGTCCACTCTTCCCTTGACTTTAAATATCATCCTGTGTTAGTTTCAGCTTAAACTGGTGCCACATGGCCCAGAACCACAGCCTGTGGCTTTCCCTCTCCACTGCCTCTGAGCTTCCAAGCTTAGGGTGGTGGATGGAGAGTTCATCTACATCCCAGCAACTCCTCCTGCGCCCATCTTCTGCAGCTACAGTGTGCCTTTCCTTTCCATTCCCCAGTGTCAAGTTGGAAAACAAGAAAGTATCAAAAAAAAAAACCACAAAAAAAAAAAAAAAAAACAAACTCTACAGAAGAGCAGCTTGGAAACTCCTCATATTCCCCATTCCCCACAATTTAGACAACTCTCTGTCTTTTTGCATAAGTCAGAGCAACGGAAAAAGTATACCAAATGCCTCCCCAAACATGCCCTCTTCATCCATCTTCTCAATTGCAGTGGCCATTTCATAATTAATGGGCTTGACATAATTAGTTGTATTTAAAGTCAGGCTATAGCTGAGTCTTTATTCTTACTTGAAAAAACAGGCAGCCAGGAACTTACAGGAAATCATACTGCCAGCAAACAGCTCAGCTGGCTGCAGACTAATCATCTTTTCTTTCCCCTTTGTTAAACACATTTCTTGGAAACTGTTCAATAGTTCGTTAAACTAATAATCCCATTCAAATCCTGCCTCATAAATGGATTTGTCAGTGCTGTTCCTTTCAGGAGACAGTCATTTTAAATTGTCTCTACTCTAATGAGTTTAAGGACAGATTAAATCATGGCTTTGGCTGTGATTTATTGCTCCACATTACTTTATTAATTGCTATTTGTAAAAGCATTGGTGAATAACAGGCTTGTTTATTTTGCATTTATTTCATGCTTTGCATTTATTTCATACTTTTCCCGTTATTAAAGACAACTGGGATGTGAAGAGAGCCCCAAATAAATATGTTTCCAGCAGAAACAGACAATCTTTCCTCCTGCACTCCTGAAGCCTATTTTACCAACAAGACATCTACAAGCATCCTTGTGCACAGCCAGATCACTCCAGACACCTGCACGGAGAGCTTGCCGTGGTCACAGTGGAGTAACTACGGAGCAGATTCCCACTCTGAGCTCTACGACGTTAAATGAGTCTGTGTATTTCTATAACTAGTACTTGACTAATGCTTCACACAAAGGAACTTGCCACAAAAAGAAAGCAGATATTTTGTGCTGTCTGGGCTTACTCAAGGCTTTCCTGGGAAATCCACAGGAAGTTATTTGTACTATGTGTAGGAGATAATTAAAAGAATGCAGGAAGGAGCATCGAATATGTTTAGGTATTTCATTCTTCCAGAGTTGGTAAAAATTTCCCTAGAAAGACATGTGGGTAACGCCTCTCTGCGCAGTTGCAGTGTGATTCTATTTGCTTGTCCAAACTGTGATATAACTCAATGTAGGGAACTGCTGGAGGAAATCCATGGTACAATCCACCCAAGAGAAAAGGAGGCACGTAAGAGTAAATGGTAGACCAAAAGCAAGATTTAGCTTGTCAAGGTATGTGGCTGTCCTTTGAGTCCTTTAATCTCTCTACCTGTCATACTCCAATTTGGGAGCAAAGGTATTTCTGCCGTGGACAAAGTGATCTGCGAATGGCATGTTAAGGTTGTGAAAGGTGCTGAGATCTGGCAGAATAAAAGGTATCAAGTATAGCATATGAAAGGAAAATGCTTATTAACTTGTGTTGGGAAAACAAGTTATTTCAAAGCACAAAGAAGACAGGGCTACAGACACTCCAGAAGCCCTGAGTAGAAGGTTTCCATGAAGGAGAGAAGCAGAAGTTAGGACTCTGCACTGATGCACAGCATTGGATCTAACCACTGAACCCTCAAAATCTATTTGTCTGTTTCCTTCCATTCAGAACAATATACAAGCTTTTGAACATTCTCACAGAAACCAGAGTGTTCAGGACAGTGGCAGGGGTTGGTGGCCCACGGCTCACCAGGGAAGCTGCCAGTTGAGGCCCATGTGATGCAGCTAAGCTTTGCTGTATTTTAATTCCGGTTCTATTTAAATTCCTTTCATGCAAGCCTCAGAACCAAAGGAAGTCTTAAAACCAAAGACATTCCAGATGAAAGTTGAATTTAAATTAGCGTTTCTCTCTGAAAAATAAAGTTGTGAGTCTTTGAAAGCAAACGCCAAAGCAAATATTTGAAATGGTGTCATAAACTATTAAAATAGATACCACAGATAAATATGTTTAGAGGCTCAGATGCATGGCATTATAGAACAGATGATTCCACAACTCACAATAGTCAAGATAAGCCACCTGCATGCCTGCATTGTAAAATAACACTAATTTAGGAAAAAAAAAAACAACCCCAACCCTACCTTCCTTTACATTTAAAGTTGCACCAAGAAAACTCACTGTTCATTCATTTCCTTTGCTACTGCAGTGCCCATCTGCAAGTAAACCAAACCTTAACTTACAACTTATCTGATTTTCCCAAAGAAGTGTATCAAACTCAGTTAAATTTCCCAGCAGCAAAGAATCCTGATACCTTAAGGCAGCAAAATCCAGATCAGGGAAGACCTTGATCCACAGCTGCAATTCTCTAGAACTGTGTCAAGGCAGAGCATAAGGGGACAAGAGACTAGCACCGTTTGGGGAATCCACAGCAAAAATTCCTGGGTCTGTGACTCCGCAGGAGATGGCTTTCACCGGCTGCCAGACCCATCTACAGCATTGCAGCTGGTGACTTCTGTAGCTGCCTTCTAAGCCCAGTAGAACATTATTTAAAACATTGCTCTTCAATAGATTTCTCATCTCAAGTGGTTTTTATCTGCTTGTAAAACAGATATTTTAAAGATACTTTTTTTTTTTTTTTTGCTGAAGGGCTGGAAATCCTGAAGGAGAGATTTGGACACAAAACGTAGGAGACTGTCAGGGTGGTTTGACATGGAGCATGGGAAGTGCCTGGGGCAGAAGCTCCAGTCGCTCTGAGTTTTGCCAGCTTCCCCTGTGTTGCCCACCATGATTCCCTCCCTTGAAACAAAACTGTTCTCCCAAGGGCCAAGAAACAATGATTCTTCAGTTGTCTTAAATCATCATTACACAGACTTCCTTAAACAGAGCCTGCATTTATCCCAGTGGGGTTTTTTCTTTTCCTACAGCAATTCCTTCAGAGGGCATGAGGAAAACAGAAGAGAAAATGAAGGAGGTAGCAGTGTGGTCCTCAGCTCTCTGCGGGGAACTGGGGGCCAGACACTTCAGGCCTGATTCTGATCCTGCCTCAAACTTACTGTGTGGCCACTAATAACTTACACAACTGATAATTTGGTATTACTTTACTGAATGTTGGTCCATGTCTGAGGATTTAAAGCAGAGAAGGGTTTTCAGAAGTAATTTCTAACTTGGCAATCTGGGCTTCGTTTTTAAAATGCACTTGGGATTTGGATCCTTCAGACTCACCAAAAGTCAAAAGGATTTAAGCTGCAAATCATTTTTGAAAACAGGATCTGGTCACCTAAGTCACTGAGTTCCATAAGACCACCAGACACCAGTGAATTTCTCTCGGGACCCATGGGGAATCGAAACACTCATTTCCTTGCTCTGTCTTTCCTTTTTCTCCACGGGGCTGCGTGAGACAGGATTATCCATGCACACGTCAACTCCTTCCAATCCTTTCCATCTCCCCTATGACCACAGTAGTCAATCCTGTATAGCCCTGGGCAACCAGGCTGAGCTGGATCTGGTAGACTGTCATCCCACCCTTTTCCAGAAACGGCCTTCATCCCTGATAGTCCGACAAGTTTGGGATGTTTTATCTGAGGGATGATGGACTCGGAGAGGAGCAAGGTGAAAGTACTTATGGGTCAAATTGAGGGAGATGTAGGGTGTCCCTATCCTGCGAGCGAGCTGATGGCTGCTTTTGGTAGCTAGTTTTAAGACCAAATCCCCAGCACAGTTGCTGTCCGTCTTTTCCAAATCTGCCGTAGGAGGGAGTGGCCATGCACATTTGAATTCCAAGAGCAGATGCCGCCAGCCCCACGGCCCTGCCCTTGGCAGCTCGACGGCCAAGCTCTGTGTTCCAGCTCCAGCCCAAACACAGCACATTTGACTGTCTGGACTGAAAGCACGGCACTCCATCCCATTCAAGAAGCATTCCCCAGCAAGTGCCGGAGGACTCTGGCACAGCCCAGGCTTCGCGCGTGTATCACGTTCTGCTCTGATTCTGCCCACTGACACAGGAACACTTTCCAAGAACTACAGCCAGGCAGACTTAAAATAACCTAGAATCAATACCGGGGCCAGGAACCATCTTGAGAGCATGCAAACACAGCTGAGCTCCAGCACAAGCTTCAGGATTTTCTAGCTGAGCCCTGTCTCCCTCCTCAGGTGGAAAACACTCACAGGTCCAGCTCTCGCACTCATTTGTCTATAGACAAGACCTCAAGCCAAGGGATGTGGTGAGACATCTTCCTGTTAGCAACAATCATCAGGTAAAAGCAGCTATCAGAGCCAATAACCTCCCAATACAGCCCAGAGCATTGACTGGCGGCAGAGAGACGAAAGCATCTCCAGGGTCAAAACCTGAGCTGGCAGCATCCCCACTAAGGACGGTAGAAAGCCCAGCCACAGCCATCACTCCAGCTAAATGCGCAGCATCCCTCCCACAAACAGGCAGGGTGTAGGTGGCTCTCCACAGCCTTGGCAGCTGAGCCCCGAGGTGCTGCCATGGCCTGAACAAAGCAGCAGAGCTCAATGCACCACTCTGCTCACGTGGGAGTCTGCTTGGCTGTCCCCTGTGGCACGAGCTTTCCTCCTCTCAGAGGTCTGCAGAGCAGACTCCTTCCTGAGCTCAAGGAAAGGCAATTCTGTAAGCAGGTCTCTATGTGCTATGGTAATAAACCAAGTTCTGCTTCATAAAATAGAAAAGAACATTAAACGTACCCTCGTAAAGTGTCTTGGCCTCTTCTTCTTACTCTGTTTGCTGGCTGTCTTTCCTCGTAGCCTGCAAATCTGTCTGTCTGCAAGTCCCCTTCATATTGACCCTGGGCTTGTTCCACGTACATAACTGCTGTACATCCCAGCATGAACCTGGCCAGCCATAATAGCCCCATGATGGCACGGACTCCTCAGTTCCCCCGGCTGTCCCAAAAGCTTCTTCCAGCTGGAGGGTCCCTGCTGCCTTGGTGGAGGATGGTTTTTGACAGCAGCCCCTAAGTGCCAAGGTGCCGTCCTGCTGTTCCCTTTCTGGAAGCAAAGACAGAGGAAAGAGAAAGAGAGACACAAGGGTTCTTCAGGGCTTTCACATTTTTAAAATGACCAGGCGGTCCTGCTTCAGCGTTAATACAGTAGGGTCATACAGTCACACCAGGTTTGGCTCCTTGTACACGCAGCCAACAAGCTCACACTGTCACTCCCTACCACAGCAAGAGCTTCCCAAGAGCTGGAAACCAAGAGAAGATCTCTAAGAGTCATGGCTCTGCCCTTGCATGTATTTTCTGGCCCTCCTGATGAAGAAAAGAAGAGTGACAAAAGTGTGTCTGCCCTGGGCCTGCCCATGGTGGGGGGTTACAATAACTCCAGCATAGCGCCTTGGTTCAGAGGAGATGTAGGGTTATGAAGCAAGGAGAACTTCAAGAAAGAGCAGATCCTATTTACAGACCATCTTCCCAGGTCCCACAGCTCTGTTTTACTGCATTGTATTCCAGACAGGCCATGGCATGGAGATCAGTTGCTGGAAAACAACCTCCCACATACCTGGTGATCCTAGCTGGCTAAGAGCGGTCTGCTGGCAAACTCAGAGGGACAGGTACACCAGGGCTGAGATGGGCAAGAGGGTCACCGTGGGCTGGAGTGAGATGGAGGACTGCAAGCTGGTGTGTTAAGCTAAGCCTAGTTTCCATGGAGGGTGAAGGGACAGAGGAGAAGGTGGAAGGCTAGGCATGCTGGAGGGACGTAGGAGCTCCTGAGATGGGACAGGCAGCTGAGCCCAAGAGGCCATGGGGAGGATGACACAGGCTCCAGAGACACTGCGGAGGGGAGGGAGTGGGCCAACAGAGGCAGCAAGGAGACCCCTCACACCCTGGGTGGGGAGGCACCTTGGGGTGAAGACAGCATGGCCAGCTCTCCGGGGCTGGGGCCGGCAACCAGGCCTACGAGATGGCCATGGCTGGGCAGGGGCCAGACCCGGGCTGCGGGCCCGATTCACACCACAGCAGGTCCTCAGCCCCAAAGTCTTTCTGCCCAGAGCAAGACCCCCTTACAATCAAGGCTGCTTCCTGGGATAAAAAAAGGCACGACCCTTCCCTCCCCCCAGGGGCCGGTGACATGGCGGAGGGGTCCCGTGGGCCCTGCCTGGGCCCTAGGGCAGAGCCCAGAGGGAGCCCAGGGGTCAGCCCCTGCCGTGGGGCACAGAGGGGAGATGGAGCCCACAGCGGTCTCCGGAGCAGCTTCATTTTAGTCCTTACACCCATGCAGGGTCTGAGACTTTCCAGGCACTGGGGGGCAAAGGAAAACAGCCCTGGGCAAGGAGTACAGACCCCGGCACAGCACAGACCCCCGGGAATCACAGTGCCATCCTGCCTTCGGCCTCAGCCTGAGGGTGCTAATGGGGTGTGCCACCCAGGCAGGGCTGTGAGGCCGGGCGCAGGGTGGGAGACCAGGGAGGCGACAAGAAAGCCCCATGAAAAGGCTCTGTAAAACGGATGGCGGAGGAGTGCGCTCCACAGACTGCGCCCCCTTCTCCTGCTCCCTCTTCCTCCTGCCCCCCAGCCC
>WHYT01013033.1:159902-218432 GCA_009806455.1 Tetrax tetrax
ATTCCACTCTTTTACTCCAAAAAAAAAAAAAAAAAAAAACACAAAACAAAAACACAAAACCAAAAAACTCTTGTCTGCCTCTTGCTTTAGGAATCTTTACTGATAGCTTTTCTTTAAATAAAATATAATAAAACGTACAGGGCCCTCCTCCGCTCTGACCTCGCTCTGCTCCGTGCCACTGCACACCCACGACTTTTCCAGGAGGTGGAAGTCCCCCAGCGTGGACAGACGGCATGCCACAAGTCTCCCAGAAAGCCAAAAAACCAAGCTGTTTTTCAGGGCAAAGAGGTTCAGAGGCATTTCTGCACCAAACGGAACCCAAACGGCCGCACACAACACACCCGGAGAGGTGAACGCCTCCTGGTCCCACCATCTGGCTTAGAGCCCCGTTACCCCTTTACACCCAGCGGCTGAGGGTTCAAATGCAGCGATCAGATCCATTCACAGAGGTGCAGAAATTCCAGGGCAAGCCCCAAGCTGACAGGGAGACTCTCATCTCTTCTCCTCCTGCCTCCCTTTGAAATGTCCTCGCCGCCTTCTTTGTTCTTTTGACCCTTCCTAATCAACCCCCTACTAGCTTTATAGAAGTCAGAATGATGCTTAGCCTAATTAACAGCAAACTTTTGGAGACTAACAGGGAAAAGGCAGAGCTCGTTTTCACAAGCAGCCAATAATGGAGCATTGCAAGGAATGCAGCTCTGTCAACACGTCTGCAGTGCTCTGTAGAGCTCAACGAGATACAAAAACTATTTCCTGGGGCCAATCCTGCAACATCTATTCCAGTTTAAAATAAATGTGGACTCTACCTGGTTGAGAACGGCAGGACTGGGACCCTGTGCAGAGCAGAACAGCAATGAAAGCACAAGAAACTACACTTTTCTCCCTCTCAAGGACACAGCAAGTTGGTGACAACCACAGAGGCAAAAGATTAGCTTTCCAGTCTAGTCTAGTTTAATCTTTGCCAACTCCCATATTGTGATCATCATGTAGTTTATGTGGGCACTGGAGAGTTAAAGGTATTCTGGTACCTAAAAACACACATGGGATCTTTGTTATATTTGCAGAAGCTCCCAGAAATCTGTCCCCAACATTTGACCACCAAATATTTTTAAAAAAGAGTTGCAAGTGTTCAAAGCAGGTGATATTACATAAATGGAGTTTTCTTGTTTTGTTTCCAGGCGCTAAGTCAACCGCAGATCTTTACTTTTGGAAAGCATTTGCAATGCCAGTTAGATTTCATTTGGGTCTAGGGTATCTGGGCCAGGGAAGACTGTTCTTTATGCTCAGCATACCTGCCATCCCACGTCTCACCTCATTCCATGGCCTCTGGAAATTCACATGGAACTGATCTCAGAGCGCACATTTAATCAACATTTCCCAGGTACATTTGCACGCCTCTCTCTGCAGCCTCCCCATGGGACACAGCCCTACAAACAACCGGCACGTGAGGGAAATGCACTTTTTCTTTCTTCCCCCTGCATTCCACTTTGGAGGGTTAGGAAGCATTTTAATCCCCCACCATACGCAAACCTCTACAAACGCAATGCTTTTAGCTCCCTCCCTGGTTTTCTAGAGCAGGGCTTTTCAGCACAGCTGCATGTGATTAGGGCACGGCGCGCCCCAGGATTCCGGCATCCCGGCAAGATCTCCTTCAAAGTCTCATTCAAGCCTCCAACCAGCTCTTTATTTCCCTGCCATCAAATGCTTGTTGCTGGCCACGGGGAGTTACGCGCACTTGTAGATGTTTGTCTAGCTCCCCATCTGTTTTCCCCCTGGGTGGCTGGGTGTTTTGGCTTTGCTTTTGTGCACAATAAAATATTCCCCTAATCATTCCTGGGTCTACCCGGCCCTGGCGTGTCTGGAGAAGGCAGCTGAACACCTGGAGCGTGTAACCCACCTCTGCTGCATGCACCAATATAACTTCACAGCAGACTTCAAGTTGGGGCTGGGAGAGGGCGTTGGAGGAAAGTTGTCTTTCTTTCAGGCAACGCTGGGATACACATCAGCCTCCTGAGAAACAAGAAGTGGTGGTACAGTTGATGTTTCTCAGCTGGACTGCTTCATAGTCCAGAAAACTCTGCAAGGGAAAAGCTCTGAAGTGTGAGGAGCAGTAGGATGGCTAAACAGACTCCCAACCAGCCCACGTAAAATTACCCTAAATAAAAACCAGCTGCCTGCAATTTTAATTTAAGAGCCAAACGGAGAATCCCCATCTGTAGGAATAAAGGCAGATGAGTATCAATCACACGACAGATCCATCTGGAGCAGTTTGCTGTAGGACAGGAACCACTATTTTAACTGAGGCTGCCTTACTGACAAACATAATTAAGTTAGAGACATTTTCTTGGCCTTTGTAGCTTCCAAATCATACCCAAAGAAAACTCTGAGGGCCCAAACTTTTTTGTAAGCGTGTGAACTGCTGTAAAATTAATATCATAGAGAAAAATCAGTTGCCAGCCTCTCTAAATTAGCAAATATTTTTTCATGCCAACTGCACTGCGTTTAAGATCCCTGCCCGTAAAACAGGATAACGCCTCGCCTTAGTTCACAGGGCTGTCATGAAGATAAACTACTTGTGAAGTGTTTCAGTTTTAATATGTGAAGCATAGTGGAAAAATGCTTGTAATTAATTATTATTATTAATTATGTGCTTAAAATAGAGCTGTACAAGTAATTGATTTTTTTTGCCGCATTGGACAAACAAAAATGAAGAGAAAGGAAGAGTCATTTAGGGGTGATTTGATGAACATTTTAGCTTGAATATATAATTTGACTTTCAACAATGCACTTACTTTTGGTTTTGGAGGGGTCTTTAATTAATTTTAAATTATATTTATTCAAGCTGTGAAAATGTTATTTTGAAGGAAAAAATACAACATATAATTTTATCATAAGTGAAATGAAAGATTTGCAAATAATTAATTATCTGTCAAAACTCTTTGACAAACTCAGTAGAGATTTACAAGTTTTTCACAATACTGGTCCAATAATTTTTGCCGTGTCTCTTCTGCGCCTAGACTGAACTGTGGGCTATAAATAATGCACATGACCATCTGACAGGGTAGAGAAAAAGATCACATCTCTTCATTTTGGTGAGCTCCTGGTAGCACATGCACTGTGCATGACAATCCTGTGTCAAAATAATATGAGATCCTTATTAATTGATGTCACTATAATAACGAAAACGCACAAGGAAGGATGTTTAAAGCTACCTAGACACTTACTAACGTCAACATTTTCTTTTTAATGCTGGACTTGGCTCTTTCTCTGGGCAATAAATGGTATCAGGATCTTATGAATATACGTAATATGAGAGTTGGGAATTTGCCTTTTTCTGTCTTTCTCACCAGTGTCAGTTCTGATGTTACACCTCTTTCCTGTATTTCCACACAAAAGTGTAGATGATGTCTTCAGTCATATCAAGGACTATCAAAAACATAAAACAAAGCTGGGATAAAGTAGCTTTAACTTTTCCATTTCTGACTTCATTGAGTGCAATCTAAAAAAAATGCATTTGCTAAAATTAGTACATGTTGCTTCTTGCAAGATGACACAATTGCTGTCAGGATAGCAACAGTCCTTAGTTGTGATGTCATTGAAAAAAAGAATCAAGACCAAGCTCTTGTCAGATTCTCTCTGAGAACTGAGGTCAGGGAATGTGGGATTTACACCGCTGCTCCAAGCTCCCTGCAAGGCTGTGTCCTGGCAGGCCCGCAGCTGCTTGCTCCAGCTTTGAAACCAAGAAATTAGAGATCTGATTTAAAGAGAATGGCGCATAGTGGTCTGAGGAGATGCAGTGAAGTGGACACGGCTGACAGACCCGCACTACTGAGAGCTTTGCGGTGCTGGGGTGTGGGATGCTGCCAGAGCGGCCAGAGTCCCATCCCTGTTCCCGAGCCAATATAATTTTGATGCTGTTCCTGGGTGTTCTACAATATAAGTGATTTCTGTGAGATCAAGACAGAGCCCAAGAGACAAGTTCCATTTTTCTTCAGGTCTGCTGAGGGACAATCACGGCATCTCCCTGTGCTTCAGCTTCTGCGCCCCAAGACGGGGCCATGATGCCATCTCCCTTTGAAACACACTTCTGCAGTGGATAGGAGTCAAAACCGGATGCAGGGAATTTCCAGAACCTTCTCATCAAATTTCATAATGTATCTGAGATCAAAAGTGGAAGCTATCAGCCCGCCATGAAGCATTTAAAGAGAGTCAGGAACAAATTCAGACAAAGGTTTCCTCAGGGAAATTGTTCTACAATGTTAACTGTTCTACTTGCTTTCCAGTTTAGCATGCAGTCTAGCACCATCAATAGGTTTTTAACATCAAACCAGACTGTTTTATCATCTTATCTGACATTCTAAATAACGCAGCCCAGATTATTTTACTGCCTCACCTTTTGCTGTGCGCAGTAACTTTTCTTTGCCTAAAACCTACAGTACAAAAGGTCCCCTGTGACATCGGGGCACTAGGGTTTGTGCCGCAAACTCCCTCCTCGTGCAGCGGAAGGGGATGACTGAGCCCAGGGAACAGGTGATTCCCGGCTGAGGTTTAAAATAGCGACAAGCTGCACACAGTTACCGCAGGCTGTGAGGGGAAGGGTTAAATGATGGTCCCGTACCTTGCCTTTCTCATGAAAATGTGCCTCTGATCTCCACAGCGAATCTACTACCACCCCCAGAAATTTTCTCCCTCATTAATCACCCTCTGATCTGGTGGACAGTTAATAGGAGGCAGGCCTCTGCTGAGGTCAGGGACAGCTGATGCCCCAAAAAGGATGCAAGTTAGCCCAGCTGCTGACAATGGGAAACAGCAGTGACTTTCACCTCCTAGAATACTGCATACACCCGCTCCTGCACATTTAGCCCTTTAAAATTCACCAAAAACCCCAAACCCAAAACATCCCAAGGGATCACCCCATGGCTGATACCTAAAATAACCCAGGTGCATTGTGCCCTGCCATGGAAGAGCGCTGTAAAATCCCCAGATCGAACCATCACTGCCTGGAGTGAGCCCTGGAGGAGCTGCCCTCACGAAAGCAAGTTTAGGGTTGTGGGTTCTTTTTCTGAAAAAAAAATGTTCTTCAATAAGATCTTCTCCAAGTAAGGTAAGAGGATCTATGACAGGATTTATGAGCGGAGGGGAATCTGTTATTGCAAATGTCCCCGCTGGGCACACTTTACCATTAATCGCTGTAATTCCAGACAGCCAAAGTTTGCTTGATGTGTTGTGCAAGGGAAGCCCCAGGCCTGAGGACAGGCGTTTGACTTCCAGCACACAAGTGTCAGGGAGCAGAGGGCCAGGGGAAGGGGCTAGGAGCCACCTTCTGCTGCACGGAGCAACCCAGTCACTTGGTGGGGGTGTTATTGCAGGTGCTGGAAGCAGTGGGAGATGAGGGGAGAGGAGTCAAACTTGAGGAGAAAGGTTAGGGCACCAGCGGGAGGGATGCGGGACAGTAATGTGTTAACAACAGCTCGCAGCCATCAGCCTTGCTGTGGCTCACAGCTCTCAGAGCAGGATGTGAAGAGTCCTGCTGCTGCTCATGTGAAAAACCAAGAGCATTTTAATAGTTAAAGTGGTCGTTTGTTTCATAGACTTCCAAAAGCAGAAAGGCCTCATCAAACCAGAGCTGCTGAAATGCCAAACACAGAGCAGCGGACAGCACTTACTTTCTTTGCCCCTTGGATCACATTGTCCAGGTTTTATTCCCATTCATGACGGTCTGAAAAGGTTGAGGTCAGGCAGAGGGTGGCTGTCTTCTAGGCATCCAGACCAGGAGCAACCCTCAGGTGTCTGTGATGCTCACGCTGTCAATGTGCAGTTCCAAGCTGGCAGAGGAACCACTGCTATTTTGGATGGCCCACAGACACCAACGGAGCCTGGAGCAGCCTTGCCCTTGCAGTAGGGTTGGCCTCGCTCAGATCCTGCTGGAGTCATTCCAGAGTGGAGAAGAGCCCGAGCTTCCCTCTTCAACAGGATGGGATCCCACCTGGGAAGTGCGTTCTGGCTAACAGGAGACAGCCCCGGGCTCTGGGTGTCTGGGCAGATGACGCTTGCCAACTGCTTCCTTCCCAGAGCTTTCCTTGTTTGCTGCGGCAGAAGCCTGTGACACCTGGAGGAACAGAGCCACAGGGCAGGGGACATGCTGACGCAGCTGTCACACTGCTTTGCACAAGTCCAAAGAGTAGCATCACCTCCTCAGTGGGAATGAGGTCCTCTTTACCAGTGCACCTCTCCACCAGCACCCCTAAATCCACCTTTTGGGGCAGAGGGCAGAAAGCTGGATCCAGCTGGGCTGTGAGCCGCTGCCCGAGCACCAGCAAGATGCCTTCTTGGCTCTGTCAGCTTTGCCTGAGTTCAACCTGGATTAACTTGGAGGAGAGTCTGCACGCCATCCTGAGACTTCAGGTTTCAGTCCAGGGCGTTTAGACAGGACCTGGTCAGATCCAGATCCTGACGGGTTTGCCTCTGGAAGCCAAGGGAAGATCTGAGTTGACCTCAGGGATGGGGGCAAGGGGCCAAGAGAGGCTATCAGATCCTCACTGCTTTCTGCCTCTCCCAGGGCTGTACAAATATTCCCTAATTTTGCACACACGTGTGAGGCATTATGTTCCTGTGGGAACTGGGATGTGTACGGAACCGGACAGACCCGTCTGCTTCGCTGGAGCCAAGAGCAAGGATTGAACCCCAGGTACCCACGCACAAGGAGCTGCTATCAGCGTCCTGCTCAAGCTAAGGCTCCCGTCTGTGTGTAAGATTTGCAGTCTTGGAGCTTGTGACCACAGTTGCAACATTCCTTTTGTTTTCTAGGAATTCGACTCCACCAAGGAGGGAAACCACAGGGAAATTGTTTCAGTGTGCGCTCTGGATCGGGAGAGAAGGGATGGGGCCGAGGCATGATGTATAACACACAACTCAACAGCCAAGATCTTTAAAAAAACACACTTTTATTTAAACCTAAGGAAAGTCACTTTTTTTTTCTCTTTAGCTTGGCAGGCAGCAGCAGCCATGCTGAGCCCAGGCAAGTGTAGATCAAAGCCAGGCAAGTCTGCTGCAAAAAATCAAGCACTGGACATTTATTAAGATTTTATTCATAAAAAGCCATGCAGTGAGTGCAGTGGGATTTCACTGTGGAACTTTTGACATGGGAGCTGCCTTATTTAGAATGAAAATTGCCTCTTTCTCCTGCCAGGAGTAAGGCGATCCCTCCATTTCCTGTGAAACTCCAATCAGGGATACAAACACCTTTCTTGTCGCCCTCAGGTGGGCTGGAGTCTGCATCCAGCCCTTGCTCGCGGGGGCGAGGAGGCTCACAGCCATGGAGTGATCATCTCCAGGCAGATGTAAAGTTTCCCCACCACAGCTGTCTGCTCCAGCCCCAAAGAGGCCCAAGTTACTCTCTTTTCCCTCGGTTAAATTCAAAGTCCTCCATTTTCAACCCTTTTTTTCATTTGTAGCTCTTTTTCTCCCCTTTGTGCAATCTGTAGCCCAGAAGTTTAACTTGGCAACGGTGCTGGAACAGATGGAGAACACTGGACCAACTCCCCAGATCCCAGGAACTTCTGCTCAGTGCCGTATGCAGGATTTCCAGCCACTTACTGCTTGGATCTGCCAAGGCAAAGCCTAAAAACAATTTTCAGATAGAGAAGCTGGAATTTTCTTTAGGACATCAGCAATCCACAAGTCACCACGAGCGTACTTCCCCAGTGGAAGGTCCAAAGTCTGCGAATTCCATGTGAACTAATTTCAAGTGAAAACAAGAGGATAATTTTAGAGAAAGCTGTAATATCCCTCCCTACGACTCACTTTGTAGAAGTACCGGCGTGGTGAAATCCACAACTAGCTTATCTTGAAGACAAAGATCAGGCGGAGCTCCGTGCCTGCCTTTCAAGCACGTCCCCTTGCAAGCATGTCAAGCTTCTGAGCCCCGCCGCGAGCAAGGCACCAGTTGCAGTCAGTCCCCAGGGGAGAGGAAGTCCTGCTTTTTTCTTTCAGTGCAAACAAATGAGTAAAAAAGATGTTCATGCTCATGAACATTGTGCACAATCCAAGCCCAGAGCAGTCAGTTGGCGCAAGGAGATGGAGCAAAGGAATGAGCCCACAGGGACTGGAGAGGTTCAGGAGGGGAGCAGAGGGCAAGAGCTTCCTCTTTTCAACTGTAAGGTAGTTACTGGTCTTTTTACAACACGCAACAAAAGACAGAATTGTTAAAATTACTATAAGCACAATGTCATAAAGTTTGCAAACAGGTCTGAAGTGGTGACAGGTAGAATTCTCCTGTGGAAAGCAAATTTTCTGAAAAAAAAAAAATGTTTGAAGTTCTGGAACCATCCACAAATTCTTTCAGTCAAAACAAAGGACATACATTTTTTTTGGAAAGTGAGAACTTCAAGTTTTGGTATTTCTTAGACTTTTTTTTTTTTTCCCCCAAAACAAAAATACACAGGGGACCAGATGGGATGCATCTGAAGGTGCTGATGGCGCTGGCCGAAGTCATTGTGAGGCTGCTCTCCATCATCTTTGAAAGACCAACCACATCCTGGGCTGTATCAGCAAGAGTGCAGGCAGCAGGTCATGGGCAGTGATTATTCCCCTCTATTTGGCATTGTGAGACCACATCTGGACACTGTCTCCAGTTTCTGGCTCCCCAGAACAAGGAAGACACTGATGCACTGGAGCGTGTCCAGTAGAGGCCACCGAGATGGTCAGGGGGTTGGAGTACATGATGGATGAGAAGAGGCTGTGGAAAATGAGTTTGTTCAGTGAGAAGAGAAGACAAAGGGAGGAGGACCTTGTTACTGTCTACAGCTACCTAACAGGAGGCTACAGAGAAGACACAAACAGGTCTTCTCAGAAGTACACAATGAAAGGCCAAGATGCAATGGACACAAGTTGGAGCAAGGGAAATTCTACTTAGATAGAAAACCTTTTTTGTACAAAGACTGGTCAAGCACTGTGAAGAGGCACAGAGAGATGATGGAGTCTCCGTTCTTGGAGATAACACCCACTTGATGTGGACTGACAATGTTCTCAAACTAGACTTGCTTTGGGCAGGTGGCTGACTAGACATCTCTGGAGGTCCCTTTCAAACTACACAAGCCTATGGTTTTTAGATTAAAATGACAGCTCCATCTCAACTTTTGCCTGTCTTAGGGTTGATAAAATATAATGTGAAACCAAATGTATTATTTCATTTTAGTTCAAAGGGCAAATTTCAGGTTGACGTAAAGTAAAACTTAGGATTAAAAAAAAGCAATCAAAAATGTATGTGCCGTGCATCAAAATGAACGCATTTGTTCTGTTTTGCAGAAAAACTCCCTGGTCTGGGCAGACTCTGAAATACTGAAGGGTCTGAAAGATCACCCAGCAAACCTGGGTAAGAGCGTGTGATGAAGAACCAGATAACAGCCAAGCATTACATTCTAGTATTACTCCTGTGTTACACAGGAGAGGATACCCAGCATCTTCCCATAGCTCTCAGCTGAGAAGGGCTCAGCAATGAAGGAAAAATGAGAAAAGTAAGAAAAAAACATAGGAGAAAACCTTGTTTCTTGTATGCAAGAGTCTTTTCTTTCAAAAGCAGACGAGCTGGGTTTATATCTAGTTACTTCAAGCAGGAAGGTGAACGTGGAAGCATTATGGAAAGACAAGACACACTGGACCCTTCACGTGAAAAAGCTGCTGGGTTTTTAAGCAGGAGGGCTAGCCTGTGAGATCAACTGGTGGCCAAACGCTGAAGAGCCACTGTCAATTTTGGGGGAAGGAGTAAATAAGAAGCCTTGACCAAACTATGTATCCTGTCAGGATTCCTGGGGTCTGGACAAAACTGCTCTGTGAGCTGGGCCCAGGTGCAGTCCACCAGTGCGTTACGGTGACCTGTGCTGTAGAGTGGGAAGTATTCTGTCATCCCTCTCATGAACATCACCCATTCTGGAGAGGCAGGATTTTAGGTATTTCAGGACCTCTGTGGTATGAGGGAGTTCTCACCAGTCTGCAGTCCTGAAGGCATCTGCTGGAGGGTGTCTCACGGGCATCTCAGTATTGAGTAAGAGTGGAGCAGAGATAACCACAGATTCAGAAAGTGTCCTGTGCCAGCTGCTCCTCTCCCTCCTGGCTTTCAAGGCACCATCAGTTTGTGTGACTAACAAGTGGTTTCCAAATGACGTGCCTCCTCACACATTGTCCAGTCCCGCTTCCAGACTGAACTCACCTCCTCACGGCTTACAGAGAGGCAAATAACAACCATCCCATTACGTAGAGGTGAAAGCAGCTGGGGTAATTAGCTATTTATTTGGAGAATAAAAGCTGTCCTGTGTATGATTTTTTTTTTCAGACGGAAAAGACCTGTGAGGTCATCTGTTGTGTTCTCTGCCAAAGCATGATGTTATATTTTGTTTTCCTTTCTCAGTAGACAAAACACTTCAGGTTGGTTGAGACCACTGAGCTCTGAAGTTTTGTTCTACAAAACCTGCCTACGTTTGGTACCGCACCATTCAAACAAGGGATTCCTCAGGACTCCCAAAAGCAGGAGCAGAGTTTGAACCGTGCAATGTGAATGACAAGCCATGAGGGATGTTCCCACCATGCTTCTTTGGACTGGCAGTGGCTGTTTCCAACGCAGACATTTTCAACCCATCTCAACCCAGTAAATTCTGGAAATGTCACTGTAAAGGAGGTGTCCTAACACTCTGACCAAGCAATAGAGCTTTCAGCTGACTAGCAAGCCAAGGTCTGTAAAGGGCTTTAAAAGCAAATATGAAGCACAGTATATTTATGTTTATTAATTTTTGCAGTTATGCAGAATGCTGTGTTAGAGCAGCATTGTTCTTCCTGGAATCAATCCTGCTCTGTAGCACCAGCTCTTTCTTGGGACCTCTACTTGCTAACAAGCACAGGCAGGATGTCTTTTAATAATTTTCTTTCAGATTATGCTTTCTCAAACTCTGTACAAGCTACACTCAAAGCAGAGTTTTGCATGGCATTTCAGTGACTGAATTCAGCTGCAGTGCATTTTACTTTATGTGGACAAATACTACTCCAGGAGTTTCCATGATAAATCTATGTCAGTTATTTCTTGCAACTGGAAACTGTATGTAAGTTCTCAGAGGCTATGTCCATATTAGCAGCTAAATAAACTGGGCAGTATTATTTGGCCCCAAGGCTAAATGGTGTGGCATGGCTTGTGTCAAGTACTCTATTGCCAAAATTTGTGTGGCTGCATCCAAAGGGCCTGTTGGAAAGGCTGCTGGAGAAGCTAGCCCTGCTGAGAAGCACGGCATGTTCATTCACGTGGAGCCCTGCACTGAAGTGCTTATTGGGCTTCCCATATGTGGTAGGGCCTGTAGCGACAGGAGGAGGGGTGATGGTTTTAAACTAAAAGAGGGAAGATTCATACTAGACAAAAGGAAGAATTTTTTTACACTAAGGGTGGTGGAGCACTGTCCCAGGTTGCCCAGAGAGGTGGTGGATGCCCCATCCCTGGAAACATTCCAGGCCAGGTTGGACGGGGCTCTGAGCAACCTGATCTGATTGGAGATGTCCCTGCTCCTGGCAGGGGGGTTGGACTGGATAGGCTTTAACGGACCCTTCCCACCCAAACTATTCTGTTCTTTCATATCCCTGCCCGCGCATTCATCACCAACTGAGGCGGCATGCACCGCTTCATGCAGCTGCGTAGCCCTGGGTGGATCCTCCTCAATTCTTCTCCAGTGACATTTCATCTGTAATACAGTGGTTGGTTTGTTCTGCTCAAAGGAGGTCCACAGATTTTGATTTGTCTGCCTGTGCAGAATCAGTTGGTAACTGCAAACATCTCTCAGGTTTCATATTGCCCGGGCATTCTTTTCTTCACCTCTTGTCCCAGGATTTGCCTCCACAGAAGGTGCTGCACAAAACTACATCTGTATTGCAAACATTGCCAGACCACACAGGCAACCTTGGAGCTGGAACAGTACAGCGTGTGCTGGAACAGCCTAACTGCAGTCCAGTGCCACAGACAACAAACCACCGCAAGCAGCAAATCCAGCCCTGTGTTATCCCTGCAGCAAACTGCAACGCTTGAAATGCTCAAGCAGAGCCCCATTCTGCCACACACAAGTCCTGTCATACCGCAAGAAGGGGGAAGCAGCTCCATTCAAATCAGCATAACGGGGACCGTTCTCCTGCCCTGAAAACAACTATCACATCATGGATCATGTCTAGATCCTTAAACTCTCTTTCTGCCCCAGAACAAGGCAGTGACATCTGAACTGGACCTTGACCTCACTTATCCCCTGAACAGCACTGGAAGAGCATTCGCTGGCCTGCTCCAGACCTGGGTACTAGCTTGGCCCGTCACAGACCAACGGCCAACCCCATGCCAGGGTCTGTTTGGTTGCTGGTCTAACCCTGATGCCTAAGAATAATCCAAAATCTTCAGGATACATTTGTAATGAAGTAGTGAACAACACAGAAAGACTAAAAGTGACGAGGACAAATTTGTGTCCACCAATCACTCTGTGACAATGGCCGTTTGCGAGCGGGTAGCAGTGTAAGGATGCAGCGTTCCTGTCTCAAATCATGAGGTCTGCGCAGCCTTTAGCGTCCTCATTCGGAACACACACAGCAGACGTCTTTGTGTCTCGGGCTGTCTGGCAGAAGATCTTTCTGTGTCTCTCGGGAGTTGCATCATTATTTTGTCCTCTTGCAAATATTATTAATATTTCAAGGTCTGGGGAAATAGATTTTCCTTTTTATTCTTTTGGCACATTAACAGACTCCGCTTGTCAGGGTCGTGTGCGAGTCACCATCACCCTCTGCTATGAGTTAGTCTATCAGCTGATGTCATTGTTTGGCCATAGTAACCTGAATGTCTTCAGTCCGTTGCCTGCAGGGTCTCTTTTCCAGTTCAGTGTAATGAGAGAATAAACCAAGAGCCAGCAGCAAATCTGTTTCCTTTTAACATACATAGATTTGAGCTAATAGTTTAGCTCTTATTTCTTTGCCTTCCCTGGGAGGTGCAAAACACCCTCTTTCTTCTCGGCTCTCTCTGCCTGGTGCCAGCTGTGAACTAACAGTAGAAGCATATTTTCCCCAGTGCCAACACCTCCATGAGCTATTCCCTTGAAAAAGGCAGCTCGCGACTGACGTCTGACACGGTGCAGGCGGTGGATGTTGGCCTCGGAGGGCTGGTGCAGCTGGTGGAGGGACCAGGAACTCTGCCAGGGAAGGTGCTGGTGTGCGCTGACACCATTCCCATGAATCTTTATTTTTGGTACACGTTCAAGAGTTTCACCGAGACAGGGAACTAAAAGCCTGAAGGAACAGAATGACAATCAAATCTGACTTTCTGAATAGCACAGGCTGAACTGTATGGCCTGTGTGCTCCCTGCTCTGTGTGTAATGAAGATCTGTGGCAGTAATTTAATGACCAGCTAAAGGGTAGTGGTTCAGCTAAGATCCGTCAGTACGGCGGAAGCTTGCTGGACTACTAAGGCTTCATAAACAAGCTGGGTTACAGGACAGCGTGGATGTAACGGGGAAGAAAGATTCTGCATGAACAGCATCGGTAGGGTGTGTACTCAACAGGGCAAGAGTTGTTTCAGACAGCTATCAATTCGGATCATGAGCACACAATAATATTTATGGCTCTGTGACCTTTCATGCTTTCATCAGAGGCACAGGAATAAACATAAAGGTACTGCTAGGAGCATTTGCAGACCCCAAATTGGACAAATTTTCAACAAGGACAAGGACAGGGCCATCAAAGGGAGCGGAGCTGAGCCACAGCGGCTGTAAAACAGAGCTGCAAAACTGATCAAAGGCCTGAAGAAAGTCCCTGGCCACACGGCTGGGAAGGCTGATCTACTTGGTTTGTCAAAACAAAAGGAAGTCTGAGGGACAAATTACTTGCCATGCATGAATATCACTCGGGGAAGGGGGAAATGCAGGACAGAAAAGAGATCTTTAACAATGGGGGAAAAAGTACAATCAGCTGGATGCCAAAGTTGGGTGATTACAAACTAGAAATAAGGAAAGCATTTTCAATAGTAACAAGCAACAAGCTGCCAAGGAAATCATGGATTCCCCAGTCCTTGATGCCTCTGGAGCAAGTCTGGATGTCTTGCAGGAAAAAATGCATTAGTCAGATTGAGTGATTAGGATCAGTACCAGGATAAATGGGTGAAATTCAGTAATCTCTGATACATATGAGGTCACTCCAGATGATCTAATGTCTTCTGGCCTCTGGCTCTGTGAAGCTGTATCACCATGCAGATGTCATCACAGCTGTATGCTTGACAACTTCCCAGTCCTTCCACATAAAAATGACAACTATGACATTGACAATTTCAACTAAAAATATCTGAATACCCATTTGCCCTGTGTTTCCTCCTCTGAACCTATTTCCCTGGGCATTCCTGTCCAAATTTGTACCCCAAACTTTCTTGGTATGTCTGTATAGGCTGGATGAAGCTCTGAGCAACCTGATCTAGTCAGGGATGTCCCTGCTCCTTGCAGGTGGGTTGTACTAGATGACCTTTGAAGGTCCCTTCCAACTCTAGCCATTCTATGATTCTATTTTTTATAAAAGACTAAAACCAGACTCTCAAAGCTACCGCTGTATCTGTGGTAGCACAGCTTTGCCCAGTATGCGTTCTGCAGCATGCAGTGGAGCCTGTCAGTGCTCATGAGCATCCCTCTACAGCGGCACAGAGCAGGGAGCTAACGCAGATCACCAGCAAGCTGCCCTCACCAGCTTGGCTGCCCTCCTCTGATGGACGGTGGAGACCCCAGAGACCCACTGACTCTCGTGTGGGTCCCAGCAGAAGGCGAGGGTGTTGTGCTTAAGACATAAATACACACAGCCATCTCTGTCCCTCACTGGATGAACCCATACTGGACTGGATCACTCCAGATTCACATGAGCCTGAGGAGACATCTCCAGGGAAGATTCTCAATTCAGAGCTTGAATTCACACTTTCTGCAATGAGGCTGAGGACAGTTTTCTCCTCTTTTTTTCACCCTGGAATTTTCTCTTTCCCCGTTTCCTTTCAGTCCAGTCTCTTGTGTCTCCCTGACACAAGCAAGGCCATTCTGCAGGAAGTTTGTGTCTTTCCTGCAGCTGCATATCACTCAGTGTGTGCAGGGTTTCCTGGTCCTACTCACTGGAGACATGAGTTCATTCAGGCTCCCTCCGGCTAATCACTAACAGGCATGGAAAAAACCCCTCACACACCAGAGGAGAACATAAACATCAATGTGATGTGCACAAGCTTATGAAGACAGGACTATGTGAAACACATGGTTCCATTTTAATAAATATTCTTACATTTCAAGTGTTGGTTTTTTTTTTTTTTTTCTAATGGCTTTTTACTGAGCTATGAATAGCAGGGCTTGTTTTGTTGTGATTATTGTGTTTTATGAGGACAATACCATGTCCATAGCTGCAGACATCAGATATTTTTGGTGGGGACGATAAGCTTCCGGCAAGAGCTCTTGGCTCCCACCCAGGTCTCTGTTAACTCCTTCTGGGATTGCTCAGGGTCTGACAGTCGGGGATGGGCAACAATGGAGTGGTCAAGAAGCCCCACATGCTCTGAAATATTTTGTCTAATCTTCCTTCTTAAACAGTTTCAGCCTCTGTAGTTGGATTCTTCAAAGTCCTTCATGCTTTCTTTGTGCTCACAAGCAATTTCCTGACAGCCTTTGGTGTGCAGGGAAGAGGGCTGTCTGCCCAGCGGAGACAGAAGGTGGACGTGTGTAGCATAAAGACCCATATAGCTCATAAATCTCTGTGAGCACCTGCCTCACTGAAACAGCGTTGGATCAAACGTCAGGGTGGATGGGGGGAAGTGACGGCACAAAGATAAACTTTTCTCCTTACACAAACATATGTAACTTCATTAACAGCCTCTGTCGCTACAGGGACAAAGTTCTGAAGGGCAAACTGATGTAAGGCAGGACCAGATGTGTGGGCTGGGCTCAACCTGCCTGAGCTTCAGCACGAGGGACTTGGTGTCTCCAGGTGTGAGCGTGGTTCTGCTCTCCTGTCCAGCACGTCCCTCCAATGCAGCACCAACACTTTCCTTCTCTATGGGTAGGTTTATTGCACGCATGGGCTAGGGCCGGGTTCCTCTGAGGTGCCTCCCAGATACCTGGAGAGAGTGCTGGTGTTCAAGACTAACTTTGAAACTTAGCTAACACTAATTAAGTCAAAGATGTTCTTTATGTGTGATAAGGTAACAAGTAGAGGACACCTAATCACCTCTGATCAGAAGAACAACATTTTAGTATACTTTAACCAATTAAACCTTGAGAAGAACATTTAATCAGAACGTTTTGAAGATGCTTTGTGTTTGGTGTCAACTACTGAAGAAACTTGGGGAAAGGTGATTCCGGCGGAGGTCGCCACAACCGCAACTCACAGAGCCTCTACTCAATTCGTACCACCAGCTCAAAAGAAATACACAGAGAAACAGGACCGAGCACTTGTACTAATTTACATACTAAACAAGGAGACTTTAACCATCATTTAATAGAATATTAATGCCTATGTATTAGAAAGTTGAATACGTAAAAGTTTGGTGTATAAATATACTGCAGAGGATCCTGCTTGGGGTGCTGGATTTGTGGGAGACCACCGAGCACCCAGGCTTGCGCAAACCTGAAATAAATCACCAATGCCTCTCCTGAGCGCACGATTATTGGCTCATTGCACACCGGGTGACGAATTCATCTTTTTCGGATAACATTGGGAAAGGGAAGATGGCAGAAAGACGGGTAGAGGCCAGTTCAGTGGATGGATGAGCAATGTGCCAGAGCCCCCAGCAAGGCAGGCAGACACCGTCCTGCTTGGCGTGTCCCAGCAAACCTTGATCACAAGGCTCAGGGCCATCAGGTGTCCTCTCCCAAGAACAGGAGACACACCTTGCAGCAGTCTCTGTCAAGGAACCCAGGCTGTCTGTTTTCAGGTCGTTTCCTTTACCAGGATGTGAACTCCAGATGACATAAATGTATGGACAGGTTTTCTAAGGTGAAGGGAACTCAGCACACTGAGGTTGAAGATGGCTATTTAGGTACAAAGCCATGGGACTGGCCTCTTCCTCCTCCTCCTCCCAGATGTCTCGCCATTCTGTGGTTGCCAGCCTCCTCCATCACAGCAGCATTGTTTCCACTTCAAAAGTCCCACCAAATACAATCCAGCCTGCATGGGCCCTGCTCTACAGCAGAGTGTAAACAGACAGACCTCCTTCCAGGCAGGGCCAGGAGGTCAACGTGTGAAGCTGTCCCAAGGATGAGGAATCCCGTCTGAGGGCTAAAGCATCCATGGCTGGAGGGGTGGAACCCCAGAAAAGTCACGTTCTCTGAAATGCTGTATTAATTGTTGTTGCTTTTAACACTGGGGCATGAAATACTGTCTTTCTGGGTTGAGAGCAGACAAGAGTTTGCAGATAAAGACCAAAGGGAGAAGGTTATTATCCTGAGTGGAGCAGGGCCATGGGACAAGGAGCCAGTAGCTTTACAAAGGTAAAAAGGCACCAGACACATCCCCAGCACAGCAGAAGAAGGGATATGCAGGGTGCAGAGAGCCTCACGCCCGCCTGATTACAGATTCCTGAATATCCCTCCTTGCCAGGCTCCTACCGTGTGCCTGGGATTCCAGCTGCTTGGTGAAGTGGACAAGCATGGGCGTTCAACAGAAAGGAAGAAGTAAAATTCAAACTATTTAAACTCGATCTAATCCCATGGCTTCAGGACTGTCTGAATCAGCTCTGCCAGGGCTTGTTAGAGGAACATCCGCTGAATCCACGTTTCAAACCATTTATTTTGTGTCTATATAGTGCTTGGGGAAAGGAATCACATTACGCAAAAAGGAAATATAGCAGCACAATTTTCAGCTTTCCCCGTGGGTGGATGAAACCCGGACAAACACAGAGAATATTCAGATGCACACTGCCACTCCACTGCATGCCTCTTCTGCAAGACCTTTTGCTCCCCGCCCCCCCCCCCCCCAGCCTCTTTTTTCTGCTTCCTGTTTCATTCCTGTTACATTGTCTTGTTCGTAAGTAGGGAAATTAATCTGCTGTAATTGCTCATCTTTTCCCCATCACTAAAAAGAAGTGCCCTGCAACAGACCCCAGATGCTCAGCACCGATCATACAGTGTGTCCGCCGGAGTACAAAGGGAGAGGAATCCCTCAATAAACACTCCTAAGGCTGCAGGAGCTGGGAGAGGACTCCAGTCCGTCCCAGTTCGGACTCCTTTGGTATTTTACTGTGCTGCACCACCTCCAGCACTTGCTAGGCTGGGATATGTAACCTTTTCCTACGGCGCTCCTTTTACAACCGAGCCCCACGCTCTCCCGCCTCTCTCTTCCCTCCCATGTTGGACAGTACTATGTTTATTTTGGTATTAACGAGAAAAGCCCATTTTCTGCTGGCTGCAGGGAAAGAGGTTTAGTTGAATGAGAGGGAAGGAGATAAAGAGAGGAAAGCACACAGAGTAAATGTGGGGCAGTGGGTCTCCTAGCCCTAAACACCATCCAAACATCGTGGGCTGCTGTGCCACCCTGGCATTCTCAGAGACCACAGGCAATCTCAAAGGGAAATCAGGCTTTTCCAGCTTTCACCAAAATCAGTAGGATTCTGCCCACTTCCTAGAACATTCCTGGAACTGAGGACTGCAGAGGTGCAGTCCTCCAAAGCTGTCACGTTCCATGTGGAGAGCTGCCACAGCGCTGAGCTCCACTCGGAGCACAGGACTGCTTCCAAGTTCTTGGCCACTTCCCCACTCCACTCGTTTGGATCTGCTGGCATTAGTCAAAGCACTTCTCCTTCAGTGCTAGGAAGAAAACACAGAAATCCTGCTTTTTTTTTCCAATGGGACACTGCGACCAGCTTGGAAGTGACGCACAGTTCCGGTAGAGAACAGCCTGTTGTGGGTCGCGGAGCAGCAGCCACAGGTATTGGTACCTTGCAATTACGCTACACAAAACTGGTGCATGCACACAACTGTGACTTCAGTTTAAAATAATTCTGCTTTTAATAATTCACACAAGGAGAACACATCCTGGTGCATATATTGGGAATCTGAGGAATATGACAAACATAAACTACACCCTGACGCATCAAGATGTGTTCTGCACTTCAGTTCTCTGTTGACATACTTGCTGCTTGGGAGGAAATGGGCAGATAGCAAATCCATTCTGTGCCAGTTTGGGGTGCAGAAGGACTTGTTGCATCTATCCAAAGTGGTACAAGGTGGGGAAAAAAATATATTATAGCGTCAAATTCTCACTTCATTTGTCACTCCCATATCTCTTGCTTTACTGCATCGGATTTCGGCTTCCGTTTGAGCAGGCCCTGGCAGGCAGCTTACACTCAGCCACTGCGCTCTCTCCTTTTTCCTGAAGTCACCTGATGGGAAATGTCCAGTGTTAACTCTGGGCACCTCCACCAACCCTGCAGCAAGAACATTTACAGGCAGGGACAACGGCAGCCCTGGGCAGGAGCAGAGCATGCTAGAACATCTGACAACTGCAGCTACCCTTAACAAAGCACAGGAGGCCTTAGAGCAGCGTGAGGCAAGAGGGGCCCGTGAAAACCACCCTGTCAAAGCGGCTGAATTGCCTTCATTCACAGAGCAACAGCTTAGAAGAGACAAAATGCACTGGGAGTCATATCTCTCCTCTTTATTAGAGCATTTGATATGGTTCATAGCCTCGGAGAGAAACCCGAAAAATATCTAGCTACTGTAAGATGGATATGAGAGAAATTAAAAGAGTGAACACAGAGCAATTGTGAATGGGTCAGAGTGATGCCAGGAGAGGGAGCCGGGACAATCACACTGCTGAAGGGATCAGGATCTCAAGAGTTTCAGGTTCACATGCAACAGAGCAACCAAAATCCAGTTGCGTTTAGTGACTGGCTTGGACATCTCCCAGGAATCTCTGGTTTCTGGCAAGCTGGAAATAAACCAAACCATTCTCATGGTATTTAGCCTCTGCATTCAGACAAAACTAAGCAGCAAGGGAGCCTGAGTTTGCTATTTGCACAGCAGGTGAGCAGGAGTTTTTCACAGCCCAAGAACGCTGCACTTCTGGTCAAAGTTTATGCCAGCTTTTGCAATATTTATTCTGATGCAAAACTATCTACTCCAGCTACCGTGCTGACAGACTCAGTTATTCCCAAGAAAGAAGGGCTGGACTCAAACTCAGGCTGACACACGGCGGCGGTACTGAGAACAGAGGAAAAACACAAAACCCCACTGCATTCAGTACAGCTGAGGCATGCCAGAGGAACGGGAGAAGTTGGGAGTCCAGGAAAACCGAGTAAGTCATGCCCACTGACCAGGAATATCCCTGAGAAAATAAACCTGAAAGCGGCTACTAGCCCTATGGCCAGGACTGCCAGAAACCACCAGCTGGCCATGTCTTGCCACTGCACAAAGCAGCTGTCAGATCTGGAAGAAGTGGTAACATGAGCAATAAATCTCTTCTGCCTGAAGTGTTGCCTTGCTTCCTCCGCAGTTCAAGGTCATCTTCTGATTGACTGCTTCTAGTGGGTTTGGCTGGGATAAAGCTAATTTTCTTCATAGTAGCTCGCTTACGTTTCGGATTTGTGACTAAAACAGTGTTGATAACACACCAAGGTTTTAGTTATTGCTGGGCGTGCTTACCCAGCATCACGGACGGGTTTTTTTCTATGTGATAACCAGCCACAAGCACTGCTTGGTTCTTCACTTATGCTGGAATTTCTAAGACATTGCGTCTTTCCAGTTGGATTTCTAATCTCTTAACAGAAAAAAAAAAAAAATTAAAGTGGCATGATTTGGGAAATGGGGATAAAATAATCTCTGTGAGGCTGGATTTCACTTGGTTGATCTATGACTGTGGCCTTTCTTTTACTTCTAATAGCACTGGGTCTGGTACCAACTGGCTCACAATGTAAAGTTAACAAGTGTTGGGTTTCCTCTCAAGCTGATGGTCCTGCAGTTTCTGAGGTGACTTTTTCTTATGAAAAGTCACTCTTCCAAACTTCTCCTGCCTGTGATCCCTGCTGCGCACACCCGCACATCCCCAAGTTATACAAGCCGCTGGAGTTCCTGCATATTTGGATTTGCTGTACTTTGTCTGGCCCTGTCAGCCACAGTATGATCCACCTGTACTGACTTCAAGTCACTAATGGTTTTGGTGTCATACTCCTTTTTCCCACTATACCAGAGTTCTCCATCATGTAAACCAGATCAGAGTGCTGCCCACTCTTTTGAACCCTTAATGTCCATTGGAGAGCTTCCTTTGCATCAATTCTAATGACTTCATTAAGTGTCCTCCAGTAGTCACTGTGTCTAAGGCTCAAGCCACCACTTAAATTTCCTGCCACCATCCTTCACAGTCTGGCAGTTCTGGCAATGCTTCCTCTGTTGCCTTTCTTAACCTGGAACACTGCTCTAAGTTGCTTCTAATGAAACAGAGTTGTGTTTAATTCAGCAATTGCCCAACACCTGACAGGGCTGCCCCATTCAATATCTAGGCTCCAGCTCATCTTCATCGCGTTACACAGGTCACTTCACCGCCATTTCCAGCTAGAGAGCACCCACCCTCCTCCAAGGCCAGCTGCAGGGTGGGAGGCTGCAGGGTAACGTGTCCAGGCAGTCCTACAAGAGGAGGAAACGGTGCTCCCAAGAGGCACGGATGAGACACACCTTCGGAAATATGTATGAGCAAGATGAAGGTCATGATATATTGTCCACCTTTGCAAAAGGCTGATGAAGGAAATTCTTGGCTCATACTTTTTCCAAAGCGTTTGTCACTGGCACTCCCACCAACACATATTCAGGGTGGAAAATCTGTCCAACATCTAAAACATCACTGCATCCTCTCTCTGTGTTTATTGTTACGTTGTTCTGCTTTGGTCTAATTCTCAGATGATCTCCAATGAGACAAGCTTTTATTCAGCTTCTCTGATATATGGAGACCTCTATTCCAAGTGGAGTCCAGATCTTTCAGGAGGGATAACTCATATTTGACTAACTTGTTTGGAAAAAACCATAAAAGCTGTAACAGTGCTGGAAATTCTGAAATGTGATCACCACCCACACATAGACACAGATGAACACACACACTGAACCTCCAGTCTGGAGGAACTAAAGACATTTTGGAAATAGCACTGGCACTTCCCTTGGTGTCTTTAGTAAAAGCACAATTTTGTTTGAATCTGGTGAAAACAAGAAGAAAAAAAGAAAAGAGATCTGAAAAAACAAGAGTTACGGGTACACAAAAATGACCACACTGAAACCCACCGAGATCCTGCTGCTGGTGGTGAGCAGATGCCACAGAAAAAGTGCAGTCAGGGGGGTGGAACATGATGTCTCCTTAGTGCCTCACCCACTATAGCTCTAGAAAGAGTTACATCCATTCGTGGACCCTCTGAATCTGTAGGTTACACTATTTCCTGACTGAAATGAGAAACAGCACACACCCCAGTCATGTCTTCAGAGCAGTTACCTCTAAATTGACTAACAGATGCAATCAAAAACTGCTCAGAAATTATTTTGCAGTGTCCCGGCTAAGGGACGGTTACTAATGGTGAAAAGAAACTAAACAGAAATTCATCACAGCCACCACTCTAAATTCAACCAGATCCTAGCTCACATGTAGAAGTTGCAGCAACTTGTAACCACAAAGCACAATCACATCTCCAAGACACTAAACTAAACAAATTTAATGATGCCTCCTGCATGTCCCCGCTGCAAGAAGAACATCTGTTTCCTATGCAGTGGGGAGATATCGTACCATCTAAGAGGTTTTAGAAGATTAGAAGGATAATAAAAGACATTTGCAATTTCTGAGTTTCCTAAAACTTCACATTTTAGCTTTGGGAAGCCTGAAAGGAAGGGGTTGAATTTAAGTATGAATATGTGCCACATGCAATAAAATTGGGCTGAATAAAGATCACGAGGAATGCAGACAGAAGATCCTGTGTTCCTTAGGGCTCCCCAGACTCTTTGTGCATTTCACGATGATCTTAAGGGTCTTTTTCAATCTAAACAATTCTATGATTCTCCTCATCTTAGAAGAGGAGAAACAAGCTGAGAATGGAGTAGAGATTAATTAAATGCCAGGTGGTGAAGAGACGGCAACATGAACAGAAACATGAGAGTAGACAAAGCCCAGATCTAAGGCCAGGCCACCCACATTTGGACCTGGCTGGACTGGGCTGACATACGTAGCCACATCAGAGGAGCAGAGCCAGTCCTGCAGCCATGCCCCCTAAAGCTCAAGGAAGTCTGCCGGCTTGTTGGGCTCCCTTCTGCCCGTGGCCATGTGCGGCACACCCTGCGCCGAACGACAGTGGGAGCTGAGAGGGGTCCTTGCCCCTTTGCACTGCTTCTCAAGGGTCTCTTTGGCCTCTAAGCAATTGAGGCTGCCACCAGAGAAGGGAAAGTTCTGCTCAAAGTATGTCCAGACTGAAGTGGGTATTGCCAACTCTTTCTCTGCTGAACCCCTTTTCAGACATCTGTGCAGATGAAGTGGGTCCTAGAGAGCTCTGCTTATTCTCTGGTGGGACATTCTGTGTTCTTCCCATCCATCTTCTCTATTTTTCTGCCTTTTAATAAGTAGATGAGATAATTTCTGCACTAGAAGGAAAAGCCTGGGTGGAAACCTTGCATCAGAGAGCACTGAACAGAGCAGGAAGGGATGTGGCGTCATTCTTGCTGGTGCTACAGGCCAGTCTGACTTCATGGAGCTGTCCCTGTGTTGGAGAAGACGCTGGCCATGCAGTCCAATTCCTCTCTAAATATCAAAACCAGACTAAAGAAGCTAAGTCTCCTGGCATCCATAAACCTGATCTTGTGAGGGCTGCGGAGTTCTCCCAGTGCCTGAGGCAAGAGGCTCCAGGTCTGATGAACCCAAAATGCACACCAAAATGAACTGAGTCCCAAGATATTCATCCCCCGTCAAGGCTGGGGCAACGTCACCTTATGTTCCATGTGCTGGGTTCAATTCCGAAAGGAAAGTATGCTACTAAAGCCACACAGCCCTTCTGCTCCTTTTGGGACTGAACCAAAAATGTACCACCCCTCCCCCTGCATTTCCCCCTGACACACCTTTCCTTCCACTGGAACATAACCCCAAATAAGATGTTGGCCTGACATTAAAGCAAAATGTATAAATATTTTTTAAAAGAGAAGAATTCCTGCCTCTAACAGTTTGCTCCAACTAATAGGTTTCAGATGTCTCACATACTTCATTCATTCAGCCCCATTCAGTCTCCTAGGAGCCCCCGCTGTATTTATTAAACACAGCAATTGTGGAATGTTCAGCACTTACAGAATAAAATACACCATTTTTTTTTTCCAAAGAAAAAAGTGTAATTAGAAAGCTTTGTGAGTGACCTAAAACTGTCATTCTGGTTCCAATCCCAGTGCCCACTCCAGCGTTCTGCAGCTGTCCCAAATGCTGTGCCACAGCGTAACCCTTTCTGGACTGTGCAAGCCCCCAAGAACACATACTTTTTTTTTTTTCATCCTTAGCAGGATCGTTTCGCTGCCTTCCCAGAACACCTCCTTTTCACTGTGTTATTATTACGCGTGTACTTTTGGACACTTGGCTCTCAAACACTTCTTGTCTCTGCAGTCTCAGTAACTCTTCCCACTGCTGGATGTGCGAGTCAAACCCTGAAATCCTGCAGGATGCCAGGGCTAATTTCAGCAGCAAAGAGCTGGAGAACACGAGATCTTTCCTAGAGGGATTCAAATGGGAGCAGACATAATAGAAGAGCCATTTTTCATTACAATGCTGGCAGAAAGAGCAGAGGAGTATGTCTGGACTACAAGCACTGTAGAGAGGCAATAGATGGAGTTTCTTCCAGAAGTAACCTGCCAGCACTGGGTGACTGGTCAGGACGGTTTGCTGGAGTCTGGCATTGTCCCAGCCCTTCTTTGGGGAGAGACACGCGAAAAGCAGATCTTAAAGGGTATGTGAGGCCTTGAGTCTGGGCTGGGAAGACCTCGGGAGCCAGCAGTGGAGAAATGGACTTTGCTGAAGGCCACATCCAGTTTGTGTGACTGATGCATTCCTGTCAGGGCCCTGAGTGCACTAATAGGACTTAACGGCCCCCAACCAGCCGTACCCAGGACCTCACGCACAGCCGGCCCCTGGCCAGGAGCTCCACTTCAGCTCAGTCCTGCCTGAGCTATGCCCACGCTGAGCCTGTCTCCAGCTCTGTCACTGGTGGTCTGGACTCTGGTTGACCATCTCTGTCCAGGCCCTGCACAGACAGCTGTGTTGTCCTTCTCCCTGCCAGCCCTCTGTACCCTAGGGAGCAGCCAGCCCTCTCCCAAGCAACTTGGAGGTGCAGGGGAGGCAACCTGAACGGGCAGTGCAAGAACCAGGTCATGGGAAAGCTGGCATCTAGGAGAGAGCACGGCTGGGAGGGAGCAAAGCACTCGGCTGAGGCTCGCCAGACCTGGGAAGCCATCAGCAGTGACACAGAGGCTGCAGGCACTGCCCTAGGAAAGACTCATGGCTATACAGCTTCTGGCTCTTGCTGTTGTCTCCAGACCCCACGGGACAGAGCAGGACTGTGCCACACCATCAACAAAACCCAGGGAAGGCAATAGGTCCAAAAGGGCTTAGGGGAGCTACGATCTCCCCAGCCTCCTGGGGAGTTGCTGCCTATGAAGGTTGTTGCAGAGCTGTGGAAAGTGCTGTTCTGCTTGTCCTTCTTTGTGCAACTGCAGGAGACTTCTTCATCCCCTCCACCACCCCTTTTACGAGCTCTGATCACCACATACTGTGCCACCTCTCTGGCTTTTCCTTCCTGCAGTGGCAGCAGTACTGCAGTAACAGCCAAGCCCTACACAAACACATCATGGGAAGACTGACCTCTCCCGAAAGGTGTTAGGATTCATTTTTCACCCTTTTTTGGCTGAAGAGCTCCACACCCATGCCCACATGGGAGACCCTCTAGTTCATGGGAACTGCACTGGTGTCACTGTTTCCACATTACTGCCCACTTCAAAGCCCCCAGAGTAAGCCTCGTCCCAGACACGTTCCCAAGGGAGTCGCTGGTTTAGAGTCAGGATCCTCGATTATTAGTCCCACTGCAGGAGGTTGCACAGGAATAGATGAATACTAGTGTGCTATAAAATGCACCAAATGTGCTGAGAGTCACTTCAGAGCAATCTTAATGCTTCATTACAGCTCTCTCTGTGGAAAGATCTGTCACACCTCCCTACTTGGGCAGAAGGACAACTCCTTGCTCTGACCACTTCCAGGGGTTTCCCATCTTCGCTATACTTTTCACCATCTAATTATACAGAAGGCAAAACACTCCTGGGAGCCCTGGTTCCTGGAGTATCATAAATGCTCTGGCTTGCTCCCGCTCCATCTATTCTGTTTTAGCACTGCCTGGTAGCATCAGTAAACCAGGAAACCCTTCATTTCCCCTCAGCCAGTCTCCTTCACATCATCTTGGAGTGTTTCTTTTCCAAAATTGGACATAGCTATCAGTCAGATCTCACCCAGCCACCACTTGCAGTCAACATAAAGGAATTAGCAATCCAGATTAACTCTCTGGTGTGCTCAGGCCCTTCCAGAGGCACCCATTTCTGCTCATACAGCGTCTATACACACCCAGGTGCCCAGCTAAGACTGGGGTATGTCAGGTAGTGCCACGCATCCTGCTCTTCCCATCAGCATTCTTACCCCCATCAGACACCACCTCCTTTCTTCAGGGCTCTGCCTATTTGCAAATAACTCCCACTCCAGTCGGAGTTACGGTGTCACCTGAGGGAACTCGGTGTAGCTTTATGTGAGTGCAGCACAGGTCACACGCTCACATTAAACTCCGTTAGCTCATGCTCAGAAAGACGGAAGTAGTGCCACTGCTATCTCTAAGTGCCACAGAAACGAAGTCCTGGAAGAATAAACGAGGCCTTAAAGAGGTGAAGAAAGCCACAGTGCAGCATCACTCTGAGACGCCTGAGTGACAAGGATGGAAACATGCCACTTGTGAGCTGTTGCATGTTGCAGGAAAGAAGCAGCAGGAGTCAGGGAGACATTCTTGGGGGAGGGAGGTGGCCTGGGGATACACCAAGGCAGGATCATGAGGCCCAGAAATATTTTCCTCTGGAGGGTGGATGAGGCAGGAGAGCGGAGGCTTGGCTTCTTGCAGCTCAAGCTGCGGGAAGATGTTGCAGACAGGGTCCTTTTTAAAGTCAGCTCTCCAAGGACCCTCTTTTTTCAGCAGTCTCTCCTTCCATGCTGAGATAACAACTGTGTGCAGGGAAGAGGGTGGCATGGTTCCTAAGGCAGCTGGTTCACAGACAGGTGAGATGCACAGACAGGACTGGGAGCAGTTCCCAGCTTCTTGCAGCCTTGCATTTTTCCTTCCCAGCTGCCCCTCAGCTCTGCCTTACTGCCAACCAGGACTTGGGAATCCAGCCCCTTCCAGCAAACTAGACTGGAAAACAGCAGTCTTTCAAGTCGAAGGTTCCCACATTCAACCCACAGAACACAGCTCTCCAGAGATCTTCTGGGGTTTCCATTGAAATTCAAGGCCGCCTTAGCTTCCCAGAAGTGCACTTGGCAGACAGCTCCAAGGATGTGTTGCCACAGAGCACACGGCCTCCATGCCTGGGGCTCCAAAAGCTTTAGGAAACCCCAAACCAGTTTAGGGATCTGAGAGTCTAGATTCAAGGATCTGGAACAGGAACCCACAGAGCAGCCCAAACTTTCAGCTCCCCATTTCAATGTTGCTCCATCTTGAACTGACCTGATACTTCAAGGTCAGTCATCTGCTCACGGCATCTTTACAGATTTTCTGGAGAGATGCCCAGTCCACCAGCGTGAACTGACACCCCAGTCTGAGCATCTGACCATGTATTGGAAAAACCCCTAAGGAAGATTCCTGCCCATTCCTAAAACTTGGTGCCTCTGGGACAATACTCCCACCCCATTATGGGTTTCCAGCCTTTTTTGTGAGGCTGGCTAAGCATCTGCTGGTGATTAAGGGTTTTGTCATTTGGAAAGAGCTGACAATTACCTCCAATTATTCAGACTAAGTCAGGTTCTTCAGCACAAGTTCATGTGATGACTGTTGGCTGGAAATTAGGCTTTCAAACCCCTGTGGTCACTGGAGAGCAGAATCCACCTCTCCTCTCTCACATTCAGGAAAAAAATTTCCTTGCGTAAATACAGGCCCTGATCTCTCAGGACCTGACCTGTGCGTGTCTCTGACCTCCTGAGTTATCAGCCATGCTTTTGTACAAACCCTTCAGATGTTTTGGAGTTTGCCTGTGGAATTACTGGTGAGAACAGCTCACAGGCAGCGGGATCCAACAGACAGATGAAGAGCACACCCTTCCTCGTCAGTGGCTGGCTACCTGGAGAGGTTATGCACAGCCTGCGCAGTCAGGTCAGGAGCTTTCTGCTCGATTTGCTGAATGACTACAAGTATTGGGTCTGGCTGGGATGGAGTTAACTTTCCCGATGGCAATGCTGCGATGTTCTGGCTCCTGCTGAGCCAGCATCAAGGCTGGCTCTCCAACCCCCTCTCAAGGGCCAGGAGGCTGGAGGTGGACAAAGGCTGGGAGGGGAGGTGGCCAGGACAGCTGACCCAACTGACAAAGAGATACTCCGAACCATGTGATGTCATGCTCAGCAATAAAAGCTGAGAGAAAGGATGAAGAGCGGGCATTTATTATTAAGGTGTTTGTCTTCCAAAGCAACCACTGTGTGTACTAGACTGCCTGCTGATGGGAAGTAGAGAATAAATTTTTTTTGTTCCTTTGCTTCTGCGCACAGCCTTTGCTTTTCTTTATTAAACTGCCTTTATCTCGACCAATGAGGTTTTAATCTTATTTTCTTCCCCTGTCCCACTGAGGAGTGCAGTGATAGAGTGGCTTGGTGGGCACCTGGGGCCAGCCAAGGTTAACCCATCGCATCAGAGAAGCTGCAAACAGGTCAGTGTTCATCCTCTGAGCTGGGAACTCCTCTTTACGTGAGCAGCGACCACTTAAGAGGGGCTGGACTAGATGACCGTTAAAGGTCCCTTCCAACCCAAACTATTCTATGATTCTTTGAACAGTTCTCCTTTGCCAGACCTACAGAAGCCTTATCAAATTGTGTGGCTGCCCCTCTCCTCCTGGGAAAAGAACTTCTGCACAGCAGGATGCGGGCAGGGATGCTAGGGACAGCACAACAGTGTCACAGAGGAAGGGTGTTCTGGGTCTTCCCTCGAAAAGCTACAGAATCACAGAGTCATAGAATGGTTTGGGTGGGAAGGGACCTTCAAAGCCCACCCAGTCCAACTCCCCTGCCAGGAGCAGGGACATCTCCAACCACATCAGGTTGCTCAGAGCCTCATCCAGCCTGGCCTTGAATGTTTCCAGGGATGGGGCATCCACCACCTCTCAGGGCAGCCTGTTCCAGTGTTCTAGAACCCTCAGTGTAAAAAAATTTTTCCTAATATCTAATCTGAATCTCCCTCCCTCTATTTTAAAACCATTAGCCCTAGATGCTCCCAACGCTCATTCAGGGCTCAACATGCCTGAAAAGCCTCGCAGGAACTTTCTGCACAGCAGGCAACACTGGAAGGTGGAGAAAGCTGAGAACCTGAAAGACCATTTGGGGCACTGCTTCTGCCAGGCTCTCTTCTCTTAATTCTGTCATTGACCAAGGAAAAGGAGCGGTGGCCAGGTATCCGTGTTGAATGTAAGGGAAACTAGTTGAGCCATTTCCAGCTGTTGCCTGGGTGTGATGTTGATTATCCTGCTTGACTGAAAAGCTTTTACTCCATCTTGTTTTCAGACATGAACAAAGTTCTTCCCAGAAACGGTATGGCCCTTAATTGATCACAGTGTGGTCTCTGACTATTCCCTCTGAGGACTGCGGCAGCCCCAGGGAGTAAGGAGTTCCTTATATACTTACTTCCCTCAAAAGTCAAGTCAGTGATGCCGTTGGGCACAACCGCAGGAACAGTCCAGCAGAGGTATCTCATATCTACATCCCAGGCAGTTTTTAGACAGGTTTTTGGCAGTGCTATCTACAGAGAAGATTCCTTTGAAGATAGGAGCAAGTCACACAAACCCCGACAGTGAGCACAACCCCACTTAATGAGACACTTAAATGGTACAAACACAACTGGAAAATATGCTGCACTGAACGGCCAGTATATTCAAATTCCTTCTCCCTAATTACATGTGATTGCTTTTTGGCAAGCGCTCAACCTGCCAGAGCAGTGAGGTTTTACAAACATTCACATAGGCATTAGATCATTGTTTGAATGAATTATTGGCAGCCCAAATCCAAAGCAAAAACATAGTTTAAAGACGACCATATTGAACAGGGTGAAGCTGTCTGCTTTCAGGTCTCCTGATTGCCTCTGGACACCTAGGATCCTCTAGCTTCATGACACTCACATCGCAACAGCATTCATGGTTATGGATGTCGTGGTTTTGGGGTGTACTGACACAGACTTGTCACTCATGCAAACAACAGGCCATAGATGGATTCGTTTGCCTTATTACAGAGCGGAAATGGCAGGTTTGAAATGTAAGTAGTGTTCAGGGAAGGCGCTGTGCGCACCCAGTACTTGAGACAGCTGAGCACAAGCAGCTACGGGCAGCGGCTGTAAGCACGTGCCGATGTGCAGGGGTGATCCTCGCCGACCTGCCCGTACACGCGTGCATCATACCAGTGGTACGGCCATATTAACACTTAAGTCTTCTCCATGTTACCAAGTGTAACGACGCACGCGTTCTCCAACATCACTCATCACTTTGAGGAGGATGATGGTGCCTTATGGGAAATATCACTGAAAGCAGATGTCATTGTTGGGAGAACAGATTTCTCTATATCAGACCTTTCCACAGCCAAACACTGTCACACGGTCCAAAAGAAGCCTTTCCCCTCTGTATTTTAATAGAGGCTTTTTGCTTTGCTCTGGTGAAACACATCCTGTCCAGTACGTTCCACTGCCAGTGCCTGCTGCTGGCTGCTGCCATCAGGGAGCCCCTGCACCGCTCAGGAAGAATTAATGCCTGTTGCGGAGGCGAGTCTGTCCGCAGGTGGGGCAGAGGTTGAGGAGAGCCCCTGGCAGCTCGGCTGGTGAGGTGGTTCACGGATAAAAATACTCCGAGCTCTGGCAGCAGACCAGCCTGGAGTACTGCATGGTGTGGCTTCCACCCCAGAGAGGCCCTTGCAGGACACCCTTGCCTTACACGTGCTTCCTAAATTAGATCTCCTGAGACCGACGTTGGCTTTTTAAGAGGGAGGTGAGCTTGTTACTAACCAACATTATACATTAAACGAGAATCAGCAGCTTTTATTAGACTTCGAAGTGCTGTAAAAGGAAAAGGGGGAGAGTACAACATCATGAACCCACTCACCTCCCCAGTGGAGCCCCTTTGCCGGGCACCGAGGGGTTTTCAGTCAGGCATTCTTGCAGGTTACTGTAATTGTTAAGTTCCCTCATGGTGCTAAGTTACAGCAAGCCCCAGACTAAACACAGGAGCCTTGTGAAGGTGCAAGAAGATAAGAGACAAGGTTTGTAAAGGGCAGCTCCCGAGTGAGCCCCTTCTGAGGCCAGAGAGAAAGAAAGACCCAAGCTGGAAAGGAACTATCTGAGGACTGTCAAGCTCTCCACCCAGGAAAGTCAGGGTATGCAGGCTGCCGCCTTACCAAATCATACTTTCATTGCACACTCCCTGTCTGCCACCGGCTGGGCTGCTGCCATACAAAACCCCGGCTACATCACATTAGGACACAGCAGAAAAAGAGCACATGCGCTGTCACAGTGACCCCAGTCACTCTCTTCGTGCATGTCCCTTCCACAACGTGCTCAGAAATGGTCTCTACCTGTTGGAAAAGGATCTCACAAAATTTTGGTCCACAGTTTCACTGGCTAAGAGGGCTGGTCTTGTAGTTGCGTATATTCTGTTCCCAGAGAGCTACCATTCCAGCTATGGAATTACGATAACTGAGCACACACCAACTGCCTCAGTTGCCTTACATTCCAAAAACTCAGCTTCCATAAAGAAATTAATCAAGTGGTGTATTTTGGTTACAGAGAAAACTGCAGAAGTAGAATCTGAACGTAAATGATGGAGAAACATCTGTGAAATTCTTGAGAGCCGCCAGGCAACAATAAAAAAAAATACCTTGCCAAGGACATTTTTAAATCAGAATCCAAATTCAAAGATTTCTTATTAAGAAGGTATAAAGCGAAAATAAACAAAAACTACACATGATGTTCAGATGACAGAAACCATCCTGTAAAAGCTCTCATGAATTTGCTTTCTTTTAGAAAGAATGTGGAATTTATGCTGTTTTAAGCTAAATAAGCTTAAAAGCAAACCTTGTGTTGCAAGCAATGGCTTTATTAAGATCCAAATCAAGAAAAAGCTTAAAGATCTTTTAAAATATCCTCCTAAAGATACAGAAACTTTGCAGCAAAGCTGATGTCCTTCCTAAGGTCATACTCTGATGCCAGTGACAGAGCCAGGAAAAAAAATAATTGATCCTGGCTTTTAAGTATTCAGCAACTCTGCCTCTCCAAAATAAGTAATATAATTTTCTTTTTCTTCCTCAAACAGCAGAATCCACAAAATGCAAAGAAAATCAGGAGGTGGATTTCTCTCCCAATACATATAATCAACTTCGCAAGACCTTGTAAACATGCATTCCTAACCTACACAGGTTCCTGAGCCATTAGTTGCTCGAAACTGCACAGAACTCCCATCCAGAGACCTGATTTCACTCCATACAAATGCTGTTTGGCTTATACAATTGCAGCAGAAAAGGCCAGGTGTTCAGCCCAGCCCGTGTGGAGTCAGTCTTTTAGTGCGCTTTGGATCACTGAGTGGACACACAATGGCCGATTGTCAGCATGAGGCCAAAGGGAGCTGACACTTTCCCAGAGAAAAATGCTTTTGCTGTGTGTTTGGAAGGTTACACAGCTGTAAGTCAGACACAGAAGGAACTGAAACCCTGGAGGGATTATTGCTCAAACACACATGTGCTATGGAAGGAAGCTCTCCTGTGGACTGACATACTATTAACTCCTGCTGGTGGGAGCCCATTCCTATGGCTGGAAGTCCTTTACAGCCTCAAACTGCTGGTCACTTGTCCTGCAGATAACTCTTGTCTCATCTCTGACCTAGTGACTTGGTCTGGCTTGTATTTATTTTCTCTTTTTATAAGAAACAGGCTCTTCTCTGAACTCATTATTGGTGGGAATTCTGGCATGGTGCGAGGCTGAGACCCCCACTGTACAATACCAAATACTCAAGCGGGACAACTGGGACTTTGTCCAACACACCGTCTATCTTCCTGGGAAAAAAAAAAAAAAAATCTCTGCTCTGCACGCTCCCAATCATGCCATCAACTGGAGCAAGATGGAACTTCACTGCACGAGATGAACCAGCCCTTCTCCCGAACGCACTTTAAGGACAGCAAGCACTGCCTGGGCTCAGGAAAAGCCCGACAAAGGCCCTGGGGCTCTCTGAAGGGCTGAAGGACACTGCCCAGGCCCCTACAAAGGCTGGCAAAAGTGCCAAGAATATCTGGGGTCCTTCAAAGCCCAGAAGCCTCAGTGAAGACTGGAGGTCAGCAGGGCCACTTGAGCACACTGGAAAATGGCTGCATGGGAGTAAGAGTGTTTGTCGGGTTCTGGGCTTGCCCTGCCACCTAACCCTCACCCTCGCCAGAGCCCAGGTCCAAAACAGGGACCCACCTTGGGCCTCCCACACAGAAGTGGCCAGGACTGAAAGCTGTTGGTGGCCCTCACCTTCACCTTGCTTGGGGAAACAACGAGGAAGTCGAGACGGGATGTGAGCAGAGTACAGGTGTCATCACAGGGCAAGGAACTGAATAGTCATCCTAGCTAGCACAAAAAGTGCTCCAGGGTACTAAAAAATACCTCAGGAGGGGTTCTCAGGGAACAAGATGGACCCAAAGGGAGCTATGGAGATACAAAATGGCTGCGGGCACAAGGAAGCACGCAGCAGACCTTGTGAAGGAAGCAGGGAGGCCCTGAAGGGACCAGAGGGACAAAACACACCTCAGGGGGAAAAAAAAAAAAAATAAAAAATCAAAAAATGAAGGCTGCGGGAGGGAAGCTGAGAGAACAAGCGGAGTTCAAAGAGGCTACGCCACAGACCGCGGCCCCCGCAATACTCCGCAGCGTCCGGTCACCGCGACCACGCCGCGGCCTCCTGCCCGCCCGCCCGCTGCGCTGCGCACTGCGCCAGGCGCCGCGGCGAGGGGCCGCGGCGCGCAGCGGGGCGCCGGCCGCGTGACGTGCGCACGCGCAGGCCGCAGAGCCGCGGCACGGGCGGGAAGGCAGCGACCGCACCGCGCATGTGCGAACGGCGCCGCCTGCAGCGCGGCGGGGCACCGCGAGGGGGCACAGCGGGCCCCGCCGGGCCGGGGGCTTGGGCCGGGCGCGGCGGGGGTGCGCGGGCCGCCCTGCTGCCCGCCCCGCTGCCCGCCACAGCCCCGGGGCGTGGGCCGGGCTTGGACGGGCACCGGGCACCGGGCACAGCCCGGCTGCTCTTCGCGGTGCCAGGGAGGGTTTCTCTCCTTTTCCCCGGAGAGCCCCCTGCAGCCATCAGGAACCGCTCCAACCTGGGAGGCGCTGACGATCCCCTCCGGCTGGGGACCCTCCGCAGTGACCGGGGATCCCGCAGCGACCAGGGACGCCCCAGCTTACGGCCAACACCCCCCGCTCCGACATGGCCGCCCCTCAGCCTCGCTGCGACGCGCCGCTTTCCGGAACTAGCCCCGCCTCCCTCCGCCGCTCATTGGTGCAGCGAGCGGCTGCCCGGCGAGTTCTCGTCTGTTACTGGCTATGTCCGCCGTCCGTCAGCGCACCGTACCGCCGTCAAGAGCCCGCCCGCCTGCCCGCGGTGACCCGAAAGGGAGTTCCGGGGGCGAGGGTTGGGCCCCAGGTGGTCGCCAGCGGGGCGAGCCGCGCTCTGGAGGCCGATGTGGGCCCTGGAGACCACCTCAGACCGTGGAGAGGGGCCACGGGGACCTTTCAGGCCTAGGGAAGGATGGCAGTCTGGGCCGTGGCGGGGTCACAGCGACCAGCTGAGGCCACAGGGACCAGCCAAGGCCTGGGGGCAAAGTGACCGCTGTGGACCCTCCACAGGGACCAGTCCGAGCCATATGGACCAGTTGAGGTGATTGGGGTCCGTCAGAGCCCGTGCCCTCCCCTCTGCCTGGCCCTGTCTGGCCTCTCAGCAGGCAAAGGGACCATGCCCAGGGGCAGCTCTGCTGCTTCGAGAAGATCAGGACAGTGGGATGGGAATCAGAGCCTCAGGCTGGTTTATTGCGTGGTTCTGGTGAGTCTCTCCAGTACTGGTGGCTCCACGCTGCTGGGGGCATGGGGACAGAGGGGACGTGGAGTCCCTCGGTGGGACAAGGGAGAGGAGCAGGGTGGGGACGGGGACACTGGCCCTGCTCTGCCTATCATGGCTCCGTCCAGGGCATCCCCGAGGCCGGCAGGCTCCAGGCACTGAACTCCCCAGAGTCTGTGACGTCCTTGGCGGCCACCTGGATGTGGTGGAGGGTCCCGGGTCGCACTCCCGTCAGGGTGTAAGATGTCTGCTCGTACGGCCCAATCTGAGGGTAGAGCGGGGTTAGGGATACCCATGGGCCGCGGGGGTCGGGACACAGCCTTGCTCAGGGATGCATCCCTCAGCTGTGCCTCAGTTCACCCCATCTGGCATGCAGCAGTACCATCGTGGTGACAGAGTCCTCCTCCTGGGCATAGCGGATGCGATACTTCAGCGGGAAGTACTCCGGGAAGGGCCAGGACCCCGGCGGGCTCCACTCCAGCAGCAGCTTTTTGGTCTCCCCAGGGATGGGCGAGACTCGCAGGTCCTCGGGAGGATCCGGCTTTACTAACGAAGCGGGGAGACAACGAAGGTGTGGGGTACTGGCTGGGAGATGGGGCACGGGGCCGCTGTGGACAGTGACGCCATGTCCATCAGCCCCGATGACTCAGCTGTGCAATCCAGGCTGCGGAGGTGGCCTGAGACCCAGCAAATCATTGCACTGGTGTTTCTGCATCCCAAATAAGGGAGCAATCCGGAGCGGAAAGGCTCAAAGGAAGCCCCAGGGCTAGGTTAGACCCACACGTGCTGCTTGGGATGGGGAAGGCTGTCTGGAGGGGGCCAGGCTGTCCCGGCAGCACTCACTGATGTTCTCCAGGAGGAAGGGCAGGAGTCGGGAGGCAGCGCCCAGGGGATTAACGGCCGTCACGTTCACCTCGTAGGGGGTGAGGGAGAACACCTGCACGTCCCCGAAGGAGCAGCTCCGCGGCCCCGTGCGGACACACTCGCCCGTCTCCGTGGCCCCCGACACCCCGTGCCTGGGAAGGGGCAGAGGAAGGGAGCTGGGCAAGGGGCGAGCTGCCCTGCCTGCAGCCCCACGTGTGGTGCAGGCACGGGGCTCGGGGGCTCAGACGGGGCTGGGGGCCCCCCGCTGACCTGTATGTGGCCACGAAGTCAGTGTCCAGCAGCGGCTCGGGGGCCAGGTCCCAGGAGCAGTTCACTGCTTGCGGGTAGCTGATGGCCCAGCACTCAACGGCCGGCAGTGCAGGGGGATCTGGGGTGGGGGACAGTCATCACCCTGCTGCCGGCCTCCCCACGGGACCCCCAGCCAGCAGCGGGGGCCACGCTGGGGGTGGGGGGCTGAGGTCACTCACAGCCCAGCCTCAGGCAGACGGTGGCCCAGGTCTCGCCGGTGCCAGGGTGGTGGCAGCTGTAGTGGCCCTCGTGGGCCAGGCTGGCGTTGGGGAGGGCCAGCCCCGCTGTAGGGTACGTCCCCAGCACAGTTCCTCCTCGGCGCCACTCAGCCGGTCCCCCCGCCGCGGCCGGGCACCACAGCAGCACCTCAGTGCCCAGGGTGCCGTGCTGCAGGACGCAGCGACCTGGGGGACGTGGCGGTGGGCACGGGCTGCACCCCCTGGTGCCACCCCCCCATTCCCCACTGCAGTCCCCAGCAGGGGGGTGACAGGGAAACGCTACGGGGCAGGGGGACAGGCAGTGATAGGGGGTGACGCTGGGTCAGGAAGGCTCTGTGCCTCCCTGAGCCCCCCAACTCTGCTCCCAGCACCCCAGTGCCCCTCCCTCCCAAATGCCCCCAGCTCCCCTGCCTCCTTGATCCCTTCCTGTCCCCAGCCCCCCAGTGTCCCCGTACCTCTATCCCTAGATGCCCTGTAATTCTGTCCTTGGTCCCCTTGGTGTCCCCCCTCCCCTCAGTGCCCCTGTACCTCCAGCCCTGCTCCCTCCATCTCCATCCCCAGCACTCCCCATCTGCCCAGTCCCGCTGTCTCCAGTCCCCCCAGCTCCCCCCACACCTCCATTCCAGCCCCTAGTCCCTGTATCACTGGTCCCCCATGTCCCCATACCTCTGTCCCCAGCCCGCCTCCCCCCAGGTCCCCCCATACCTCCATCTCGGCTGCCCCAGTCCCTCCATCCCTGGTCCCACGTCTCCCCATACCTCTGTCCCCGTTGTCCCCGTCCTCGGTGCTGCCCGCTGTGCCGTTGTAGGGAGCAGTCCAGACAGGTGCCACAAAAGCCACCACCCAAAGCCACTTCATGGCAGGAGACTCAGCGGAGCTGCCTGGTTCCGGGGACCTGTGGGGGCAGGCAGGGCGGTCAAACCCCAGTGCAGGGGACAGCAGGGACACCACAGCCACAGGTCCCCAGGTGGTGCAGGGACATCATCCTAAAGCCGAGGGTTCAAAGCCGTCTCCGAGCCACCCCACAGTGCTGTGCCTCAGTTTCCCCTCTGGCCTTGCCGCACAGCGTGGGGATGGGATGGTTTCTCGCCGCAGTGGCCAGATCCTGCTGCCAGGAAGGAGGAGGGGGCGGAGGTGGGACTGAACGCATCCTGTGCGCTCGGGATTTGCCCCTGCCATCCCATGCCCACAACTGGGGGTTTGCGTCACTCTGGGCCTCAGCCAGGGAAGGGGCCGGTGCACTCAGCTGGACCCCACCTCCCAGGGCATCTGGGGAGGGACTGTCCCTCCAGAGACCCCCCAAATCCCAGCCTGGCGACTGAGCTGAGTTCCCTGCTCTGACCAAGCTCAGCACCGCAGGGACAGATCCTGCCCTTGTCATCGCCCACCCTGCCTGCGGGCTGGCTCAGCCCCAGGGTGGGGACACGCCTGGCTTTCCCTGGATCATGGACTGGGGCTCGCCACGGTGCCGCCCAGACAGGCACTGTGGGGCCACCCCTAGCCCCCGACACCCCCCTGTGCCCCCAGCCCCACAGGGAGCCCTGCCCCCCGTCACGCTCACCGCAGCAGGGCCAGGTATCTGGACCAGAGGCTCTGTCACTGCCAGTGTGGGAAGCCGCAGCCCCGTCCGGCCTCAGCCCACTTCCTCGCGCAGGAAACGCCGGTCCCAGTGGGGACCCGCCGCCCAGCGTAGCTCCGCAGGGATCCCTGCACACGGGGCCTCTGCCTGCCCCAGACTCGCAGGGAAGCGATTTTGGCTCTGGCCACCACCCCGCTTCCTTCATGATCACCCGCTCCCGTTTGGGGACACTGGAGCTGGAGGAGATGATGGCACCAACCCTTTATTGTCCCCAGCTCCACCAACCTCTCCCACAGGCCACCACATCCTGTGCCCACCCTTGCCCCCCCAAAGATGAGCCGTCCCGTTGGTGTGAGTATAAATACTTTATTGCTGCTGTGCTGGGGTGTGTGGGGCACAGGGGGCTGTGGGGGTGCATGTGGCAGTGACAAGGTGCTGCCCCAAGAAGCAAAGTGGGCACAGAGGGTGCTATCAGGGGCCTGTCCCCCAGCCGTGTCACTGGCTGTACCACCGAGCCCCGTGGCACTGCCGTGCTGGCAGGGGCTCATCTGCCCTGCTCCTGCAGCCGCTGCATCCTCAGGATCTGGCACAGGAGTCTCTGCACGTCCTCATCCATGTGGCCCTGGGGTGGAGGGGACATTGGTGGGGATGTCAGAGGGGACGTCAGGGAGTCTCTGTGCGTGGCCCAGGCGCCCCTGGTTAGCAGTCCCCGGATCCAGCCCCTCGCTGCCTCCCACATGGCATCTGGCTGGCTGGTGCCCCAGTTCCCCATACCAGTATCCCCAGTTCCCCCACAGCCACATCCCCATCTCACCTGCACTGCGTAGAGCAGGTGGCTCCGGTACAGCGTCACCACCTTGCTGTGCCGCATTTCTGTCTCCTGCAAGAGAGCGAGTGGGTTTGAGCATGGGGCTGGGGGCTCGTGGAAGCTCAGAACACACCAGGTGACGGCCACAAGACCCCACCGGTACCCACCGCCAGCTTCTCCTCCAGCGCACGGATCCTGGCCTGGAGCGCGGCAGTGTCGGGGGGCGACTGTGGCGGCCCCCGGGACTCGGGGAGGGTGTTCAGGGCTTCCTTCAGCCTGAAGACCTCCTTAGAGAGCTCAGTGATCTGCACAGAGGTTACAGGGACCCCTCAGGCCCAGCTCCCCTGGGGTCCACCCGTGGCCGTGCCCCCCTTGGAGTGGCCCCTGCGCCCAGGCAGGGGCAGAGCCCGGACTTTCCCACCCCACCCCTTCCGCCCCCGGTTTTGGTCTCAGCCTGGGGAGGAAAAAATGGGGACAGCCAGGAGAGCAGCAAGTCTGCATGCAGGGGGGTACGTGTGTCCATGTTTGCACTTACGTGTGCAAGCATGCATGTATGTGCAGGTGCATGCAAGTGTGTGCACATGCATGTACACATATGTACCTATATGCAGGTAAACGTGTGCGCGCATCAATGTACGTGTGTGTGTGCATGTTTGTGTGCACGCCTCCACCGCGACGCAGCTCAGCTCACCCGAGCCACGCCCAGGCCACCATTTCCCCTCCCAGGAGCCCCTCACCAACCCCGACACCTCCTGCCTGTCCCCTACCTTCCTGTCCCTGTCTCTGACCAGCCGGGCTGAGTCCTCAGCGTGGCCGTGGAGCTCTCGCAGCCTCTTCGCCTCGTCCTGTGCCTCCGCCAGCTGCTTCTGCGTGGCGGCCAGCCGTTCCTCTGCTGCCTGCCACTCGCTCTTCATGAAGAGCGCCTGCCGCTGCACTCGGAACACCTCCTCGCTCGTCTTCTCATGCCGCCGCGAGAGCTCGCTCAGCCGCTGGGCCAACGCTGCTGCCTCGGCCTGCAGCCCCGCCTGCGCCGCCTCGTGCTCTCCGCGCGGCACCGCCGTCGCCAGCTCGGCCTCCAGCCGGGCAGCCTCGCGCCCCTTGGCCTCCACCGCCACCTCCAGCTGAGCCGCCCGCTCCCGCAGCGCCCGCGCCTGCTCCTCCAGCGCCGCCGTGGCCCGGGCATGCTCCTCCCGCGGCACTCGGCCCTCCGCCTCCGCCTGCGCTTGCCGCAGCCGCGCCAGGGCCTCCTCGTGCTCCCTTCGCCCCACTGGCCGGGCGGCCAGCTGCTCCCGCAAGGTGCCCAGCTCAGCTTCCCTGCGATCCAGCGTCTCCCGCAGCTGCACTAGCTGGGCTGTCACCTCCTCGTGCTGCCGCACCAGCTCTGCCACCCGGCGCTCCAGCACCCCTGGCTCCGGCTCAGGGCCGCCTGCCGCCCGCCAGTCCCGCATCTTGGCTTCCAGCTCCCGCCGCAGGGCCTCTGCCTCCGCCTCCGCCCGGCCGCAGCGTTCCAGCAAGGCTTCCTTCTCCCTCGATGCCTCCTCCAGGGAGGCCGAGACCTCCTCAGCTTCCACTCCGGCCTCCAAACGAGCCTGCAGCTTCTTCACCTGCTGCTCCCGCTTCTCCAGTGCTGCCTGCGCCTGCTGCAGGGCTGCCCGGGCCTCTGCCAGCTCAGCACCAGCCTCCCGCTCAGCTGCAGAGGAGGAGGTCCACGTGTGCGGCACCCGCAGCTCGCCCAGCGCCACCTTGCACTCGCCTTGGGTCCAGGCTGGCTCCTTGGCGAGCCGCTGTGCCGTGCTCCCCTTCCCAGTTTTCTCCAGGGCTTGCTCCGAGGCACTGCTCTGCCCCTCCGGCTGCCCGCCAGCCTCGTCCCTCGCATCTGTGCCATGTGCTGGATCCAAGCGCTGTGCCCGCAACTGCTCCAGCTCGCGTTGGAGAGCATTGTAGAGGCTGGCAGGCACAAAGTCCCCTGGGGTGGACAGATTGCTCTCATCCTGCTCATAGTTCTCCAGCACCTGCAGAGAGGACAGTGAGGCCACCGAGGGCCCGGGGACAGAGGCAGGGAGGGACAGGTGGACAGGCAGACACTTGCCTGTATTTTCTCCCTCAGCTCCTTATTCTGCACGGTGAGGGACTGCACCTGCCCCTGCAGCGTCGCCAACAGCTCCTCAGCCGAGGGGCTCAGCGTCTTCTTGGAGAGCAGCAGCTCTACCCCTACGGGCACAGGGACTCTCGTGCCATGCCCACCCATGCCCCGGCTCCCCGCTGTGGGGTGCCACCTCCCCGAGGGCTGCCCAGCCCCACAGGGGCCTTGGGAGGTGGGCAGAGCCCTACCTGGGAACTCAAGCGGGTCTCCCTCCTCGTCCTGCAGTGTCTCGATGTCATAGCTCGTGTTCTCCTTCTCGTTCTGGGGGTGCAGAGTGGCAGGCATCAGCCCCGACGCACCCCAGCCCCTGGCACTGCCAGCTGCTACTGGCACCTACCTCCAGTGAGGACAAGCGGCTCCGCAGAGCCTCCACCTCCTTGCCCAGCCGCTCCTTCTCACCGTCCCTCACCGCCAGCCGCTCCTCCAGCTCCTGGATCTGTGGGGCAGGACACACATGGGGGTCTCCTTCACTCCCACCAGAGTCCCGACAGCATCCCCAGCACCAGGACCCCTCAGACAGCTGAGGCCACCCATGACCTCTTCACGAGCCTCACCTGCTTCTCCATGGAGCGCAGGGAGCCCTCGTCCAGTTCTGCCCGCTAGCAGGACACAGAGAGAAAACCGGGAGGGATTAATGCTGTCCCCATCCCTCCTGTCCCCTCCACTCCTTAGGGACATGGTGGCATCTCCCCCATGACCCTGCAGCTCGCTGATACCTCTCGTCTTTGCTTCTCCTGCTGCTCCAAGCCCCGGATCTTCTGCAAGAACTGGGCCCGCTCCTGTCGCAGCCGTACAATCTCCTCGTAGGCGTCCCGGTCCTCCTGCAAATGAGCAGCCACCGAGCCTCAGTGCTGGGCACTGCCAGCCCCCTCGCCGGGGGGCTGTGGCAGGCTGAGTCCAGCCAGGCTCAGTAACAGCTCTCCGGGCACCACGTGCCCCTGTGGGTGAGCCACGATCCGGGGTGTGCAGGGTGCTTTTTGACACCAGAGAAGGAAAGGCTCTGGCAGGGCATGGACCGCCTCCCCCAGTGCCAGCACAGCCCCCTGAGAGAGGTGTTTTGGGTCTGTAGGGTAGAGAGAAAGGGGCTGGTAGCAGGGGCTCGGGGCTTGGGGTCCCGAGGGAGTGGGGACAAAGCCTCTGTTACAGCTCAGGCCAACCCCTGAGCATCGCCTCCACTGCAGGGAGGAGGGCCCTGGGCAGGCAGAGCTGGAGGAGTTTGCCTGAGCAGGCCACTGTTCGGCTGCCCTGTGCCTGCCAAGCCGGGTGCAGACGTGGAGCTAAGTGGGACCCCTCTCTCACCTGGCTGGGGGTGCCCAAGGGAGGCAGAGGAGCTTTCCTCTTCCTCGGGGTGCTGTTCTTCTCCCTGACGGACGACTGGCTGGGCGAAGATGTCTGCGGAGACACCGGGACAGAGAAGACATCACATCTAAAGTGGCCTCCCTCCTTCCAGACCCGTGGCCACCTTGGAGAGCCCCAGGGCTCCCGGACCCCACCCAGGGGCTGGGGCCAGCCCTGATGAGAGGTGGGCAGCCAGGCCAGCCCTTACCTGGGACGTCTGCCCAGTTGATTCCTCTTCTGTGGGGCAGAGCAGGAGGAAAGAGAAATTTGAGAGGTTTAGGGGATTGTAGGTGCGGGCACAGCAGGCAGAGCCCACGTGGGGGTGGGTACGTGGGGTAGACGCACACACGCGTGCACAAGGGAGCACACATGCGTATAAGGGGCACACGCGCAGACACACAACTGTGGGGATATCCATGGATGTGTAATTGTAGCGATGCACACACATGTGCGGACATGGGGAGACACACACACACAGACACACGTATAAACACTCTGGCTGATACACATGTGTGAACATACGTGTGCAAGCACGTGCAAAACATCGGGACACATAACTGAGGCTCAGCATCGCCTCCCAGCCCTCCGCTAGCGGCGGTGGCATGGGCGAAGGCACCCCCAGCACATAGGAAAAGGGCGCACGTGCCCCCCAGCCTTGCTCAGCCTCTTCCCTCCCTGCCGCAAACACCCTGCAGGGTGAAAACACCCCCGTGGGTCCATGCTCTGTGGACAAGGAGCCCCAGGGTGGCACGGCTGCCTTACCGCTGGCCCAGGACCGGCGCTGAGCAGCCTCTTGCAGGAAGTGCTGGATGAGAGCATTGCCTGTGGCCAGGCTGTAGTGCGCGGCATCGTGACCTGTGGAGTCCACCACGGCCACGCGGGCACCAGCATTGATGAGCACCTCCACCGTCTCCACACTGCCGTTCTCACAGGCCAGCATCAAGGCTGTCCTGAGCAGAGCGGTGAGAGGAGAGGTGAGGAGGCCCATCTCCTCCCTCTCCCAGTCCCCACCAGCGCAGACTCACCTGCCCTGCAGGTCCCGGCTGTTGACAGCCGCGCCACGGTGCAGCAGGTACCGACATAGCTCTGAGTGGCTCATCTTGGCAGCAAGGATCAGCGGCGTGAAGCCATCCTGGGCAAGGTCAAGTTGGGTGAGGCTGCGCAGATGAGGCTCAGATCCCCCCCGTGGGGCACTTGCTCTCGTTATCTCCCAGATTTCTGCCTCCCACTTCAGGGTATTTTTTCACCCCGGGAAACTTAGGTACTGCCAGCCGCTGCGTTCCACCCCAGAAGCTGCTGCGTTTCAGAGGCAGCCCCAGCCTGGCCCCTTGCTGCTCTGCACAGCATTGCAGGGCGAGGAGCGGAGGAATCTCACCTTGTCCTTGATGTTCAAGGGAGCCTTGAAATCACAGAGGATCTCCGAACATGAGATGCAGCCGCTGACCGCTGGGGAGAAGGACAGAGGCTGAGCACTCTGCATTCCACGGGGAAGTGAGCTGGACAGGGCTGGCACTGTCCCCACTCACCTGCATGGTGCAGCGCTGTTCGGCCGCTGCTGTCTGCTACATCCACAGGGCAGGAGGCCTGAGGGAGACAGCCTGGGTTACAGGAGGACAGGGGACAGACAGACAGAGTGCTCCAGTGGATGTGGCTCCCTGAGATGGTGGAGGGCTGAGCAGGTGCTGGGCAGCACCACGAACCACCATGCCAAACAATGCCACTGGTGAGGGAGGGGAGTTCAAGGACAGAGGGGACACCGTGCTGGCACAGCACCCTCCCTCCCTCGCAGCATGGTGTTCCCAGCTCGGGTACCTGCAGCAGCTTGCTGACGCACTGCGGGTGGCCATGCTTGGACGCCAGGTGCAGGGCAGTGTAACCTGGGGAGAGGGACAGACAGACGGGTCAGAGAACAGAAAATGGGTCTGCAGCAGAGGGGATTGGCTGGGGGCGCACACAGGAGGATCTGCTGGACTGGCAACGGGACATCCCCAGCAGCACCATCGTGCTTGAGGCCTCATGGGAAGCTGGGACAATTTACAGCCTCCACAGGTGTGGTCACCTCCTCTGTCCCCTCAGCCTCAACACCTTCCATCAGGGTTGGAACAGCCAGGGAGCACTGGTGGCCCCAAGTGGTCCGTGGCCTTAGCCACGGGTGCGTGGTGGCCATGCCCTCACCCGAGCTATCCTTGGTCATGGCATCCACGCCGTGAGCCAGCATGGCTTCGAGGCAGTCCACGTTCCCCCGCATGGCGGCCAGGTGGAACCTGCAGCAAGAGAGGGGCTGTTGGACTCACGTCCCTGACCCCCAGCCTTGTCCCCGGTGCTGCATTCCCGGTGTCCTGGGGACGTGGGTCAGCACTTACGCGGATTTGCCCTCCGAGTCCAGCTTGGTGGCGACCAGGCCCTTGCGGACAAGGAGAGAAGTCACCCTCCCGGCATCGTTGTAGTCCACAGCTTGCAGGAGCTTCTCATCGTTCTTGGTCCAGTCCTGGCTCTGCAATGAAGCCAAGAGGAGGCTGTGATGGCTGTGCTGTGCCCAGGGACGGGCAGGGTGCTGAGCTGGGCTCAGGTGCCCGTCCTTGCTCTCTTCTACCCATTCCTATCCCTTGAGGTGCCATCTCTGAGCCAACTCTTTCCTGGGTGCCGTGGTGTCTGTGGCCCCTAGATACGGAGGGTTTAGCTGGCACAGCTGACTGGGATCCCAGTGAGGATCTTCAGCTGCCCCAGGCTGTGACCGGATAGGATTTGGGAGCAAGCCAACACTGTCTGCTTGCCCCTGCCCCAGGGTTTGCCCCTGCCACCCCAATGACCCCCATGCCAAACACAGCTAGCACCCATGAGGTGCCTGAGCCCCATCCCTGCCCAGGTCTCCCCGCTGAGCCTGCTCCCAGCCCTGCTTTGCTCCCCACTGAGGAAGGGACCCAGACAGGGTGAGCAGAGTTGGCAGCAAGCGCAGATCCCCCAGGGGTGGCTCCAGCCTCCCGGGGATATATGGGACTCCTGTGCAGGACTGAGGCTGGATGGGGGGCTTGCTGGCCCGAAGAAGTGACCCACAGCAGGATGGGACCAGCATGGGAAGCCTGGGTTCACCCCGCAGCCCATGACGACAAACCAGAGCTCGCTGCGGCCGCAGCAGCAGGAAATGGATGTCACCTTTTGGGAGCTACTCACATCCTGCCCCTCGCCAGCCTGGTGCTCAGTGCCAGGAGCGGGACCTGTGCCGCCTGGTGCCCACTGCAAGCCTCTCCAGCCCCGTTGGGACCCCAGCCAGGGGTGGGGAATAAACCAGCATCCCAGGGTTACCGGGCAAACTGGGAGGGTGGTGCCTGCTCCCCCCCACACCCTTGTCATGCAAGGACAAAGCCAGGTGGAGAGGACGCAGCCGAGCCCCGGGACGGGGACGGAGGGGGCCCAGGCGGGGCGGGGGTGACACGGCTTACCCCGCAGGGTGGGACCAAAGGGGACCGGAGACGGAGGACAGGAACGTACCGCGAAGGAGGCAGCCGCGCAGAGGCAGATCTGCTTCATGGTGCTGAGGAGGAGCTGGCGGGCAGCCATGCATCCCTTGCCCACCGCCTGGGCGAGGGCAGGCCGGGGCTCCAGGCCGGGGACCCCAGACCCCAGCTCGGTCCAGCATCGCTGCCCGGGCGGGGGCCGGCTCCTGCCGCAGTGGGAGCCAGGATCCGCCTCTCTCCATCCCTCCGTCCCTCCTTCTTTCCCGCCCTCCCTCCCTCCTCAGCATCCAGAGCCCCAGGCAACCCTGCATCCCTGCCACAGAGCAGGTACCGAGGTCCCAGTCAGGGACCAGCACCCAGGCTGGTCCCAGTTAAAGTGGGAGGGGTTGGGGAGGGGGGCAGCATGCTCAAGGTGAGGCAGCAATGCACCCCCAAACCAAGGGGATGAGTGCCCTCCTGCCACCCAGATCCTGCACCCCAAAGACAGGGACATGTGACCTCCTGCCCTGCCCTGGGGGGCACAAAGTTACCTCCCACCACAGCCCCGGGGCCAAGGGCGGGGCAGGACCCCTTGCCTGCATGTCGAGGTTCAACAATCTCCTCTCAAGGAGGGAATCCCAAAATTCACAGGGTCCACGGAAGAGCCCTGGGGGCAGCAGGAGCCTCTCACCCCTCCCCACTCACACAAGTGTCCAGGGCAGTGCAGGGAAACTGAGGCACAGAGCACCCCAAGCAGGGCAGGCCTGCAGATGCCACATGGAGGACTTCAACCTGTGTCCATGTGTCCCTAGCCATATGTCCCCTGTGCCCACGTCCGCCTGGTGCTGCCACGGGCACTAGGAACAGCACTGTCACCCTCTGCCCAGTGTGGAGAACGGCGAGAGCCTGCGGCACGGTGCCAGGCTGAATAATTGAGGAGCATCGACATGCTGGCTCCACTGGCTGTGGCAGCTGGAAAGCTGGCAGCCATACTCAGGGAGGGGACCTGGCACCCACTTCCATCTCCCTGCTGCTGCCTTTTTTGCTTTGCTCTGCCCTGCTCCCAACGATGGCCCTGGGAGCACATTTGGGTGCACTGGGAGTTTGATCCCACTGGCCAGGGTGGCAGTGCCGACCTCCATGAGGCTGTTGTCCCCATGGTGAGCTGCCATCCCATGTCCCAGGGCAGGTCCCCATGTCCCTGTGACAATGAGGACATCCTGGGGAAGATCCCCCTGCCCTCACATCCCAGTGAAACTTGAGACAGGTCCCCGTGTCCCTGTAGACATGGCAGGGCAGGTCCCCATATCCCTGTGCAGTTTGGGACATCTCAGGGCAGGTCCCTGTGGACATCACAGGGCAAGTCCCCATGTCCCTGCGCAATTTGAAACATCCCAGGGCAGGTCCCCATGCCCCCATGGACATCGCGAGGCAGGTCCCCGTGTCCCTGGAGGTGGCACTCACATCCGCCTTCTTGAACTTGGCCTTCAGGCTCTTCATGGCGACTCCAGCCTCAGCCCCGTGGCACCTGGACAGGGGATGGCCGTGCTCGAGGGTCTCTCCCCCACCGATATCAGCTCCGCTGCCCCCAGATCCGCTGCTCCCAAAGCCCCGTCCTTGCCTGCCGCGTCTCCCACCAGCCGCAGCACCCAGAAAGGGGGAGACCAGACACACAGGAGTTGGGTTACAGCCCGGCTGCGGTTACAGCTGGCAGCGCAGGGCGGCGGGGGGGCTGTGGGGGGACCAGTTCTGTTTGGGGAGGGAGTCTGCTTGCACCCCTGAAATGCCCAGGGTCAAGGAGGTGAGGGGACATGGCACAGCAGGGCCAGGCCCAGAGGGGGACCTGGGGGGTCTGGGGGCAGCAGACCCTGACTCTCTCGGGAGCCTGGTGCTGCAGGCAGTGGGGGGCAGGTGGGGGGGGGGGCACGGCTGGGCCCTGACCTGCCAGCACCCCCTGCCCTTCCCTGGCAGCCCCTGCCCTTGCCAGCACCCCCTGCTCTGGCCTGGCACCCCCTGCCCTTCCTTGGCAGGCCCTGCCAGCACCCCCTCCCCTTGCCAATACCCATGCCCTGCTTCTCCCTCCCCTTATCACAGCCCTGAGGGGGGTCAGTCGAGGCCTGGCAGTCGAGGGCAGCCGACCCCCCCCAACCTCCTTCTCGCCCGACACAAAAATGGCGCCGGCGGCGCCCACCCTCGGCGGTGCCCGCGCATGCGCCTCGCCCGCCGCGGCCTCCCTGCGCGTTTCCGCCCGTCCGCGGGGCTGGCAACAATGCGCGCTCCGGCGGCCGGGGCGGGCCATGGCGGTGAATTACGCGGCCGGGCTCTCGCCGTACTCGGACAAGGGCAAGTGCGGCCTCCCCGAGGTGAGCGCGGCGCGGCGGGGTCCCGGCCCCGCCCGGGGCCTGCCCCGGCCTGACGGGTTTCCGTGGCAACCGGGCCCTCGGACCCGTGGGTGTCCTCCGTGGGGAACCCAGCACCAGGGACCCCTTTGTGTGTCCCCAGGCCCACCCCATGGCTCCCTCCTGTCCCACTCAGCCCCATGGCTCCCTCCTTGTCCCCCCGGCCCACCCCATGGCTCCCTCCTTGCCCTCCTCCAGCCCCACGGCTCCTTGTCCCCCCGGGCCCAGCACTATCTCCTTGTTTTGTGTGTGTCCCCCCCAACAGGGGCTCCCAGCCGTTTGGGATGCAGTGGGGATCCCCGCAGGCCCCCCGTGCGAGGGGCCTCTCGCAGGCACTGCGGGGGTGATTCCAGCCCCATGTCCCCAGCGGTACCCGGGAAGCTTAAAACAGGTTTTGGGATGAGGGGACAGGGATACACGGCGGCCTGTCCTCAGTCCCTGTCCCCAGGAGGCCAGGCTGGAGAAGCATCTTGCAGAAATGAAATCCCATGCCCAGGCTAGAAAGCCGGGTGGGCACTTGGTCCCACAGCGTTCCCCACCTGCATGGCTTCCCGCGCAGCTCCCCTGGCACTGTCCTGTCCCAGAGCTGGTGGCTGTGCTAGTGACAGCTGGACTTGAGCACACGTGGGGTGGCACTGGGTTCGCTCCTGTCCTCCCACTGCCCGGCGGTGCCCTGGAGCCCAGCCACTTCTTGGGGTATCAGCTGCCTGTCAGTGAAAGCAATAAATACCCTCCCCTGCCTTAGGTGTTTTAAGCCCTTACCCTGGGTGGAGGTAATTTATACAACATTGTGTCTCTTTGATCAAATGCTTTTGTCATTAAGGAATGCAAAATTTTCTTTTCTTTTGTGGATAAGAAAGAATTGTGGTTTGCTGGGTCTTTGTGCCGGGAGGCGTGTAGGATATATCCCCACATCTGTCCATTCCCATGTCGGTTTGTCTCTTCTGCTCAGATTTTTGACCCGCCGGAGGAAGTGGAGAGGAAGGTGCGGGAGCTGGCAGACTTGATCAGGAGTTCCTCCAATGTGGTGTTTCACACGGGGGCTGGAATCAGCACTGCCTCGGGGATTCCTGACTTCAGGTAAGGGCAGCGGGCAGCAGGCGAGAGGTTGGGAGGATGTCACCTCCTCCGAGCCCTTCTCACATCTGGTAAAGCTCTGAAATGTGCTTCCTACCATCCTAGCCAGACGTACTCCATCCCTTCTGTCTAGTCTTGGATCCGACTGCAAATACTCTTTCCCTCTTGCAAACGTTTGACTTTCAGCCATAACCAGACAAACCCTGCGTGCGCTCTGCTTGCATCAACGACAAAAGTCATTGGTGATCCACGACCTTCATTTAGCTGTGCCCTGGCCTTGGCACAGGCCAGGCCTTGTTCTTTTTTACAACTGTCTTCTTAGAGCCTGAGCTCTTGGTTCTCACTCTTTCTGTCCCCATTGCTGCAGGGGGCCCAATGGTGTCTGGACTATGGAAGAGAAGGGGCTTTCCCCAAAATTCGACACCACCTTTGAGAATGCCAGACCCTCCAAGACTCACATGGCGCTGCTGGGGCTGCAGAGAGTCGGCATCTTGAAATTCCTGGTCAGCCAGAATGTGGACGGCCTCCACGTGCGTTCAGGATTCCCACGGTACTGCCTCTCCCAGCCTGTCCCTGGGTCCCTCGTGCCTTTTCCAGCCGCTGCCGTGTGGCTGCTTTTGCTGCCTGATTAGCATGGCCTCGCGCGCAAACATTTGATGCTGAGCCTTGATTTCCAAGGCTGGCTTGGAAGCTGTCTGCCCTCTGGTCTGGGGAATGGAAGCTGGGATGCGCTGGTGTGGGAAGGGGTACGTAAACCAGCTTGAATTTAGAGAAGAGAGGTTGTGGTGATAATTCAGAGGGTGATGAAATGAAGTCAGCTGCAGTTGATGCTCTCTAGAAGTACACCCAGGAGCCATTTGTTCACAAGAAAAACGATCAGGCTGCTGTGCTGGGCCATTGCACGTTACCACTGATGGTGCCGCTGCGCGCAGGCCGGCTGCACTGCTGCCTGGGGGCTTGTGGCCTGGGGAACAAGCTGTCAGCTTCAAGCAGGGCACGTGCTCCTGAGAACAGGGCTCAGAGCTGCGCTCAGGGCACGCGGTCCTTTCTGCTGCCTCTGTACCCGTCCAGGGAGGGGGATCAGAGCATCTGAAACCGCTCCTGCAGAGCCATGTGTTGCTCTGGTTTGCCTGTGTTGCTAGAGCTGTCTCAGAGCACTGGATCCTGTGCTGTTTTGTTTTACCCTTTGCTTAAGTTGAATTTTTCGAGAGAAAATAAAGGCGGTGTTGCCCCAGTGATGAAACCACACCTGGGGCCAAGATAACCTTAAAAAGTATTTTGCCTCTCAATAAATTTGCAAAACTGCAAGGGCAGCAATACAGAGAAAGAGTCCCGCAGTTGGAACTGGTCTGACTTACCGGCTGTGGTCTCTGATTTCCTCACCCGCCGCGATGAGGTCAGGGATCCTGTGTAGCTGTGTTCCCTCTGCGGGGAGCTGCGCCGTGTGGGAGCTGAGGGTACGAGATCTCTGCTCCCTGAGTGGGTGGGGACTGAAGTGCATTTAGCAGCGCAGTGGCCATTTCAAAAGATGTCCTCAAAGGAACCTGCCTTTCCATTAGCACTTAGGGCAACAGGCTCTTCCCTTCAAGAAACTTCAGCCTCTCATAAAACCCATTTCCAGCACTTAAGACCAGAGAGCAATTGTCTTGTGAGCCAAACTGCTTGGAAAGGAAAGGGGAGAGCAGCTAAATTCAAGTAAAAAAATAAAATGGAGTTGGGATGAAAACGAGGAGCATGAATGGGACCTCAGAGAAGATGCATCTCACAGATGTCTTCAGCCATCACTGGCTGAGCAGAAAGCTACCTCCAGGGGGTCTTTCCTATTATTAAAAGCCCTGAGTCCTGGTTTCTGCTCCTAGCACCACATTTGCTTTTTTAAACTAAACAACCATGGGAAAAAGAATAGGAAATAATGACCAGAACTCAGCTGTGCTCCCTGCAGCCTAGTGCCACTGGCTCCCACTCTGGGTTAGCACAGCTCTTCCGCCCAAGCAAAGCATGTGCTTTAGTAAGTGCTGCTGAACTGGGGCCAAAATGGGGGAAATCAAGTCAATCCTGTCTCCATCCGCGTTGGAGGAGGTTCCCAGGCATGGTGGGGCTTGTAGGAACATAGAGAGAGTGTGGCCTTGTCTTCCTCTAGCTTCTGCGCTTTCAGGCAGGTGCTGAGGGGTGAAAACTCAAGGGGAGTTTTAGTCAAAATAAGTGGCAAGGTCTGGAACGTGCAAGGACAGAGAGGAACACTGAGTGCTGAGAAAAGCAAAGATCTCAGTTCCTACCGGCTGCAGAGAAGGTTTGAGGCTGGGTCAGAAGAGGGGCTACAATTGGCCCCCCTCACTAAACAAAACCACAACAGTGCTGCAGATGGAAGCATTTTAATTTTAAAAGCCTGCCTAACACTGGTCCCCTGCTCTGATACAGCAGTGTTTGTCTATAACGAATGTAATTCCCCTCCATGCCGCCCCTGTGCTGGGGCACTGTCCCCAGGCCATGGCAGAGGGTCCCTGCCACTCCACGGCACCTGGCAGGTCTGCTCTGGCAGAGCCGGAAAGCGGGGAAACCCTTGAGGTGCAGGGGGGGCCTGGCAAGGAGGGGTTTTGGGCGGCTTTCCCTGTTGCCTCAGGGCTCTCCACCCTTCCCCGGCTCACCTCTGCCATTTCTCCTGCAGGGACAAGTTGGCTGAGCTCCATGGGAATATGTTTGTGGAAGAGTGCGTGAAATGCGGCAAGTACGTGAGCGCTGAGCCTGGGGAGGGCGTCGGCGGGGTGGGGGCTTCGTTGCTGTCCCTGGGGAAAGAAGGAGGCCCTGCACATGCTGTGGGGCTGTCTGCCTGGCAGGTCTCTAGCACAGCATGTGTGGGGTCACAGAGAGATCTGTCCTGAATCCTAAACCCTGTCAAATGGTGGGAAATGAATGTTCTGGGAATTCTCCATTGCCTGGGAGCCCTTGGCAAGTCCTGCTCCTGCTGGCAAAGTGGACATGCTGGCAGGGCTGCCTGTGGCAGGGTCTGTGCCTGCTGGGATAGAAGAGAGGAGGTTGCTACAAGCTGGGTTTTCCATCCTGGTTTGTGGCAAACCTCTGGGGCTGTTGGTCGGAGCTGCTGTTGGCGGTGCCTGATTAGAGATGCCAGCAGAGATCAAGGAAGGACTGAGGTGATCCGCTCATTGCTAGTGGCTCCCAGCCATCCCCTGTTCCCTCCAGGGTCTGTGGTGTGGAGTGTGCCATATCAGGGGGACTTTTCACAGCGGGTGCCACCTCCCTGGGCATTCGGCCCTGAGTGGCACCGTCTCTCTCGCAGGCAGTACGTGCGGGACGTGGTCGTGGGCAGCATGGGGCTGAAGCCAACAGGCAGGTTGTGCAGCGTCACCAAAGCCCGGGGGCTGCGGGCCTGCAGGTACGTCTGCTGGGACGCTGGATGGGGGCTCCCGAGGGGATGTGGGGTGGCAGGGACCCATTCACCCAAGTGAGTGGCTCTGGTGCACAGACTTGGCTTTGCAGGGCTGGGCCCACAGTCCCTCCAGTTCAGTTGAAGAGGCAGAGCAGGCAGGGGAGCTCTCCAAAGGCCCAGATAGGAAGCCACATCTCCAAGGAGTCCCAGCCTCCTCGGAGGGTCTCCCCACAGCGACAATCTGAGCGTGTCCTAGTGCTGGAGAATGTCCTGCTGCGGGATGGTGGCTTCAGAGAGCCCCTGTGCTGCTTGCCTTCAGTAGGGAAGCATGGATAGCGTTCCCAGCTCTGCAGCTGGAGGTACCCTGAGGTGATCTGGCATTCAGACACACTCCACGTGCCCCTCGTGCTTCCTCACCCAGGCTCACCGGGCCCAGTCCAGCTGCTTTTCTCATCCAGGCCGGCTGCAGAGCTGGCACGGCAGAGCTGGGGGCTCCAGGCCGTGGGGCAGAGCTCTGCTGGCTTGGCTCTGATGCTGGGGAGGGAAAGGCGCATCCCAGCTCTGAACTGGGACTTTGGTGGCTTTGGGTGGCACTGCAGCACCAGACACAAAATCCCTCATGCAGGTGAATTTGGTGCCACCCCCCGCCTGCCGGTGAGTCCCCTCGGCATGTCTGGGCTCTCTCTCTCCCTTCGCAGTGCTGGGCCGGGGAGAGTGGGACAGGATCTGCATTGCTGTCCCCTCTCCCAGGGCAGCTCTGCTGCCTGTTCCTGCCTGGCAGGGGAAACCATGGGCCCTGTTTGTGTTCTCCAGAGGGAAGTTAAGAGACACCATTCTGGACTGGGAAGATTCCCTGCCTGACCGTGACCTCACGCTGGCAGACGAAGCCTGCAGGTACTGTGCTTGGGCTCTTCACGCGTGGTGTTTGCTGACACCGTGGCTCGCGGTGCCCCGGGAGGGTGCCTGGGCTCCCCGTCCTCTGCCTGCAGCACAGCGGCCCTTGGGCCAACCCTGCCTGGCTTTGTTTGTCGCGTTTTGTGCCTCGCCGCCCTGAGGCTGCACCCCCAGCACAGCAATGCCCAGCCCTCTCCCCAGAGAGTGGCCAAGAGGAACCACTGCAAATTCTGGATACAGCTTTGCTTCCCAGCTGGGAAGCTTGGAGAGTCCACGCTGGAGCAGGATAGGAGAAACAGCCTACAACCAACCATGGCTTCTTCTCTCCCCTGGATGTTTTTTGTCTCCTCCTTGCAGGAAAGCTGATCTCTCTGTCACTCTGGGGACCTCTCTGCAGATCAAACCCAGCGGCAACCTCCCGCTGATCACGAAGAAGAGAGGAGGGAAGCTGGTCATAGTCAACCTACAAGCAACCAAACACGTGAGTGAGCGCGTCCTCGCTGCTCTGCGCTCAGAGCAATTTGCTCTGCACTGCTCCTTTCCCCTGGCCTCACTTGTTTCAGCCCCGTCACAGGTTTGTCCCTTCGCAACATCCCCTCACAAGCAGCCAGATAGAGGAGTGGCCTCGCTTAGCAAGCAAACTGGGCTCTCCTTGGTGGAGGGTTTAAACCTCTCCATAGACATCTAGAAATGGAAGGTAAATCGTAAGAGCGGAATGAAAACTCAGCCCAAAGCCTGATGTATCCTCCGGTGAATTATAATCCAGTGAAATAACTGCACGCACCATGCCATGGGCCAGAGGAGTTAGGTTCACGTTCAGCCCTGGTTTTGGTGCCCTAATTATCTGAAGTCTTGAATAACCAGAGCTGGAGGGTTTCTGGGATGTCAGTAGAGCTCCCTTGTCCCTGGCCCGCTCTGTCCAGGGCTCGCTGGCCTGGCTCTGCATCCATGTCCCCGTCTCTGGGCTGTGCTGCAAGGCGTGACTGCCTGCCCGCACCCCATCAGCCCGTGGCGTAGCCAGAGCGCGGCGCCAGGCGGGGTCAGTTCCTGTTCCACCAGTGACCGTGTCTCAGGGACAGGAGCCCTGGAGCCTGCCTGCAGCTGAGCCATCACCCTGTCCCCACGCGCTCCCTGGGAGGGGACGTTTGTCCCCACACACTGTGTTTGTCCCCTAACGCTGTGCTTGCCCTCGCTCGCCCCAGGACAGACAGGCTGACCTGCGCATCCACGCCTACGTCGATGATGTCATGACGAAGCTGATGAAGCACTTGGGGCTGGAGGTGCCAGAATGGACAGGGCCAGTGGTGGTGGAAAGTGCTGAGCTCACCAAACCCGAACAGCTCTTCAAATTTGACCCCGGGGCTCGTGGGCTGCTGAAGGAGGAGCCCCTCTCCCAGCACAACGGCACAGGTGGGCTGTGCCCCGGCCTTGGGACCGCGCTGGTGGAACGCCGTGACAGTCTGAAGCAGGAGTGTCCCAGCCCGGACATGGGGCCAACGACCGTGAAGAAGATGAAGGTGGAGCCTCTCCTCACCTGACCCAGACTGTTCCCTGTCTGTCTAGACACTCGTCTGTGCCGCTTTTCCTACCGACTTTTTTTTATACCCTTAAATGTTGTCCCTTTTTTTATGTAAGTATTAAATACACTTGAATCACGTGTGGCAGGGCAGCTGCACCCACCAGCCCAGGCAGGGCGTTGCCTCTTTGAAAAATAGCGGGCATCTGATTCCTTCTCTGCAAGGAAACAGTTCTGGGGTCCAGCAGACCTCGGAGGGGCAGAGGGAGGAGGGCGCTCAGCGCTGGGGCGGTGACACAAGGGGATCACCGGGGCAGCCGATGCCATCTCAGATGGAGCTGGGGTTGGGCGGTGGTTGGGATGAGCCACTGCCATTTCCCGTCGGAGATCTGCTTGCGGAGCCTGTCCTGCACGTGCTGGTGATCTGGGGATGTCGCTGGGTGGTGGAAGGGGACTGGTGCGGGACTGGGAGCTGTGGGATGCTGCCCCCGGTCCTGCCGCCCTCACCTCTGCCTCCTGCTGTGCCCACTGCTCCCGCGCAGCCCTGGGCTGGCTCTGGCCACACGTCCCTCTTGCCTCACGGCAGCTGGACACGAGGGGTGCCTGGCCCAAGGGTCCTTGAAACCTAAACCTTGTGGATCACCCCACACTAAACTAAAGCAGGTGGATTTTTTTCCAAAATACCCTTTATTTAAACATGAAAATAAAGCTTTAAAAAAAAAAAAAAAAAGAAAGAAAAGAAAAAACCAACCAGTTCTAACATCATTAGCCAACGAGCCCAGTGGCCCTCTGGTCCCCCTGTCCTCATCCCAAACAGCCGCATGTCCCTTCTGCAATTCCTGCTGCACCTGAGGGGGCAGGAGCAGCCCCTTCCCTCCCAGTAAGGCCAATGGGAACCAGTCTCACTTCCCAGTTCACAGATACAAGCAAAGCCAAGTGGGTCCAGCATCTCCCCGCACCTGGCGGCAGATCCTAGAGGGGCCACCCCGAGGGCTCGTCCCACGGGGGATAAGGTGCTGAGCCACCCCATCGCACCCCCCTGGGTGCTGCTTAAAGCTCCTCAGCTGACTCCAACACCGTGGGCCTGCTGTGGCCGGCCTCGGTCCAAGCCAGCGATGCCAGGCCATGGTGCGGCGTGGTGCCGTCTGCCGACACAGCGTTGGCTCCATCCCCATCCCCGCGGCTCAGCCCCTCCGAGGCAAGCGGCTGCGTATCGTTCCGGAGGGAGACTTTGTCTGGGCGTGGGGTGAATGTGCGGCCACCGAAGGTTTCGTGCAGGGTCTTGAGGGCTTCACCAAGGCGCTCCGGCCACAGCGGCTCCAGGGGCTTCTCGTCCCCAGCCTGGGGCTGTGTGTGAGCCACGCGGGAGGCAGCCGCGTTGTGCAGGGACCTGGAGAAAACTGAGCAGGAAGGAGGGTCAGGGCCCGCTCCAGCGCCCGGAGCTCCCAGCGCAGCCCCGGCACAGCCCTCACCTCGCACTGGTGTGAAGTCGCCGTCCACCTCAGCCTTGCTGGGGGCAAAGGGGCTGATGGAGGGGAAGACGATGAGCGCAAAAGAGAGCAACAGGACCTGGGGGCAGAGCAGGGGGATGTCACCGTGCACAGTGGTGGAAGGGGGGGACCAGGTTCTGGGACACAGCTCCCAGAGTGTGTCCCTCCATCCCTCCCACTGCATGTGCCCCTGCCAGCGTGCCTCTGTCTGTCCCTTCCTCCATCCGTCCGTCCCTTCCTCCACCTGCCCTCGCCTGCCTCCATCCCTTCTTCCATCCATCCAACCTTCGCGCAGCCATCCCTCTGCCTTCGCCCACGTCCATCCCTCTCTCCACCCTTCCACCCCCTCCGCCAGCACAGCCCTGCGGGTCTGAGCCTCCCTCCCTCCAACCAAGGAGGCCGTGGGGGCGGGGGTTTGGGGGCTCCACACACCGCGATGCAGGTTCCCGTCTGCGCTGCCTTGTTGCTCGACTGTACCACGAGGGCCTGGAGCTTCTTCAGCTGTTCCAGGAGGGACCTGGGGGCAGGGAGGGTCTGTTAGCACCTCCAAGCCTCTCCTGCCCCCCAAGCAGGTCTGGCCGGGGCTGGGGGGGCAGTCCCAGCCCCATCCTACCCCCCCTAGTTGTCCCCATCCTCCCCTGGGAACACCTACGAGTTCTGCTTCTCCAGGTGCAGGACTTTCCTCTGCAGCTCCTGGTTCTGGGCCGTGCACGCTGACATCCTGGGAGACAGGGAGAGGCGGATGAGGTCTGGGGGGGCTGGCAAGGAGCGGCGTGCCTGTGACAGGGAGCGGGGTGCCAGCCGTGCCCAGAGCCGGGATCTGGGGGCCATACCGGCTCTCCAGCCCGTCGATGTACTCCTTCTTCTTCTTGCGGCTCTCCTGAGCCGACTGCTTGTTCCTGATCTTCCGACGGATCTTCTTCAGCACCCGCTCTTCGTACTGGGGGAGACAGGGAGTGGGGGTCAGGGCCAGAGCCCCCCGACTCTGCGCCCTTCCCAGGCACCGTGGGACCCACCTTGGTGAGGGGCAGCTGCGTGGGCAGGGACACCCCCTCCTTCGCCAGCAGCTTCTTCTCGTCCTCCGTCAGCACCAGCTCCTGGAACTGCCCCTGGCCCTGCCTCAGCAGGGAGCTGGGCACCTGCGGCTGCTGCGGGGCCACGGACGGGTGAGGGCCCCAGGCAGCGGGGTCACCCCACGTCTGGCCCCAGGGACCACGGCGGGGACCACGGCACGGGGACAGGGATGGGGTCGTGGGGCAGGAAGGGGACAAGTACGGAGACAGGGATGGGAACAGGAATGAGGAGGGGATCACAGTCCAGGAGGGGACGAGGGGGATGGGGACGCAGGGACAGGGACTCACGGCATCAGAGCTGCCCGAGAGCAGCAGGTCCTTGACGGTGAGGGTGCAGGATGTGGGCGGGGGGGCCACGGCCAGGTCCTGGCTCTCCTCCAGGAAGAAGCCGGGGTGCCACATGTCTGGGAGAGGGGAGAGCAGAGGCTGTCAGCAGTCCTCTGTCCCCAGTGTCCCCAGTGTCCCCAGTACAGGACCCTCACCTCTGCCACGGTGCCAGGGCTCTGGTGACTTGCTGCCACCTGCCAGTCCAGTGGCCCTGGACTCTGGCCCCCTAAACTATCCCTCCGGTCCCACCCCCGCCCCCCCCAACACCCTGTGCTGCTCAGCCCACCTCAGCATCCCCAGTCCCTCCAAACTCCCTCCTCCTCCAGTCTGCTC
>WHYT01013034.1:0-21919 GCA_009806455.1 Tetrax tetrax
TTTTTTTTTTTTTTTTTTTTTTTTTTTTTTTTTTTTTTTTTTTTTTTTTTTTTTTTTTTTTTTTTTTTTTTTTTTTTTTTTTTTTTTTTTTTTACCGAAATGAGTGCCAATAATATGCAATATGCATTTTGCTTTGAGATATTTAGCTATTATTCTCAGTATTGACCAGATACCTGCCATGGTTTCCCAAGTACTGACTTGATTTAACAACACAGATGATACATTTTAAACGGTTTCACTTGGTGCATGAATATAGTCCACAGTTTTGGTGACCAAAATTAATGACAAATCTATTATGAAATGCTAAGTTAATAATTGGTCTGTGTTTAACACCTGTTATTTATGCATACTGGTTTCTAACATCAGTCAGTTGATATTTCTGTCATAAGATACATTTTTTTTCCACCCTTCACCTCTTCAAGTACAGATAACTACATCATATGCCTTCTTCAAAAAAGTTGTTCACCCAAATAACAATAGGCAAAATATTATACAGAGAGTCATCATACGACAATGAGAATAGCATTTTCCTGAAGAAAATGAACTTTGTGTTCCTTCTACCTCTATCTTGTTTGACACTATGCATGTACTAATGCTGATGTACTTCTGTCAAACCTCATTTGGCACACAACATATTGTTCACATCACTGGCCTCCAAGAATTTTTGTGTTGCAAGATTTACCCTTCCCAAATCTTATTGGACTTTGCCAACACTGTTGAATAATTATTAGTCTCAAGAGCATTGTCCAATATGGATGTAATTAAAATTCTTTAATCCCACACAGCAGCTAGCAAAGCTTTCTCAGAGTCTGAGCATTTCTCATCTTTCAGTCATTCAGTTGTTTACTGCTCTGAGCTGTAATTCAGTTCTTATTCCTGTGACTGCTTCGTGCACTCAGTGTTACGAACTAGGCCATCTTGAACACAGAAGAATTTTCTCTTTATGCAGAAAGGCTAAGCAAGAATTACACCACTTATTTCTCACTTCACTTCTTCCACTCTGTTCCAACTTTCAAAACTGTAGCCAATTGCACTTTCTGAATTTAATTCAAAGGCCGTGCCATTCCAGGCTACCTTGGGATCCGTTAAAAACACCTTTTTTTTTTTTCTTTTTCTTTTCTCTTATTCCAATTCTATGGCTCATCTTTAATGACAGATGGTTTGAACCATTCACCCTAACTTATGTTCTCCTTGGCAAATATTGAACAATACTTTAAAAAAATTAGTCACAGTTTTGGCCTTTTCTCATCTATTTGTGCAGTGACATTTCTTGGGTGATTTTACCATCTGTAGCACAAAATTAAAAGGAGAGGAGAAAGGGTGAAATCTCTATCCTCTGTTCTGAAATATCAGTTATCTTATTACCTAGTATTTATATGGGATTGTCTTTTTGCATCTTTTCAAACAACCTCGTCTCCATACCTTTTATTGTCCTGACTTGGGATAGAAAAATATTTAATTTGGGGGAAAAAAAGGCATTTGTTAGATGAAAATTTATAGTGGCTTCCACATTATTTACAAAATCTAAACTGCAACAAGGTGCTTTTGCACAAAAGCTAACTCACACAAGTTGTTTGTCAGCACATCATCAGGTTCAACATAAGCATCAACAGAAATTACTTTCGGTGTATTTTTGTCTAGTAGAACTTAAATGTTTGTAAAGAAGAGAAAAGATCTTCTTAGTCTTTGCCAAAGTGAATTAAAACTAGATATCCACTTATTTACCATAAAATGTCTGTTTAGGATTTTTTTAAGTTGTCTTCTGATTTACCACAGCACTAAAAAACAAAAGTAGAGCTGAAACAGTAATGTAAGACGTGGTACCCATATTATTCAGATCCAGTGTGCCAGCTCTCTCTTTTCCTTCCATCTTCAAAACATGAATCATCAACTTTTAAGGAAGAACAATTCTTCATCTCAAAAATGTCACTGTAGCTAACAATCTCATTAACACATACACAGTTTTCATAATCAGCCTTTCAGAATCCTAACCAATGTACAGAGGTTGTTAAAACCCTCGCCATATCTTCTGAATAGAATAGATGCTACCGTCTTAATTTCAGTTTCTGCCCATGCTGTTCAAATACTGAGACTGAAGCCGAAAAGCACCCCTCACAAACAAACAAGCAATCTCCCAAATCCCCAAATCTCAAGCTAAATCAACCTTAAATTTCTGCAAAACATTTAGAAAAGGTGAAATCACATAACCTTCCATATGGTCATGAAATTCAGTGCCGGTATGGCAGAAAATAGTGTTCTTCTGACAACAGAATGGCCACAAATAAAACAAAATCTGAGCTGACCATATGATCATGCAATATTGTATTTAAATTGATCATCTTTGCCTTATTTCCAAGATCACAGCCCAAGCTGGCAGGGTTTATCTATTCTTCTTTATGAGCTCTGCAAAAGCATGCAAAATATTCACAGAGCTGCCAGGGTGCTCCCCAATTTTTCTTTCCCCAATGGCCTTCTAGCAAGGCTTGAGACCATGTTTTCCCTGCATCTCTTTTCCAAAGCAAATCGCAACTCATACTTGTTATGACACTTCTAACTCCTTTTTCAAGTATCATCCAAGACTGCATTCAGTTTAGCAAATCACATATGTAAGACTCCTTCATACTTCAATTCACTTATAAGAGTATGTAACACCATAAGAATCAAGGCTCACTTGTTATCGTGTATGGTATCAATAGAAAGCATTGATCTAGTATATATTGTGTGCAGCCCCCTGCCTTAAATCCTGTAACTGTTTTAAGGATGTGAAGGGGCAATTCAAAGACAAAATATTTCCTCAGTATCTTGATAAGAAATACACTCATAGTCACACTCATCAGATATGTGAGAACTGTGAGGTCCTTTTGGAATGTAAAGATGGATGATCTAGCTAAATTTTTAAAAGCTTTGTTCCTTTCCCCACAATCCTCAGCCGGCTTCCTCTGAATCTGATTCTGCCACTTAGATTTCTCCCATTTACCACAAACAATCCTCAACTGGAATAATCTACTGTTCATTAAATGAATGATTCTAAAAGGACAGAGCTCTGGTGAAGGAGGAATGTTTCTTGTCTGTGTCTTTTTGAATGGAAAACTGATGGAGCATCTCCACCGCAGGATTTCCAAAATGTCCAGCAAAGACTCCAAGTGATCAGCTACTTTATGGCTCTTCCTGAAGATGAATTAAGGTTAGGATATTTCTGATAGTAAAGACAGTGGAGAAAAAGTGGATACATTTCTGAATTTAGTTAGCTTCTTTTTAGTGACCTGTGAATAGGACAGTCAAATATGTTGATGAGCTGGATAAAAAAGACTGGAATAGCATAGAGGAAGACAAGGATTATGAAAAGTAATATCCTCAGAAAAACAGACTGGATTTAAAGAAGGCAAAATGGAAGTTCTTACACTATGGACTAAAAGCAAGAGGAAAAACCATGTTGAGACACACCAGCTATTTGTTTCAGCCATCAGAAAAACAACATAATGGAGTAGCTTCCCAAAAGGAAGAGTGTGGGGGAAAAAAAATGAACTAGTTTTAAGCTTGATCAGTTTGGGAAATGGATTATATGCCCAGGCTGCCAGCAGTAGCAGCATGTGGAACTGAGAAACAAAATGGTTCCTTTCCATCTATGCTCCACAGAGTAAATCTGGCTCAAACAACTGGCATTTTTGCTTAGTAAAGTGAATGGAAGGAAACCCAGCTCCTAAGAGAGACTTAGAATTCAGAACACTTTTGTTACATAGGCCAAGACAAAGTCACGGAAGGTTTTTAACTATACCATCTAGGAAAGAAATATATCAAAAATTTAAGTAGGTTTAACCTAGCACAACTTAGACATCTTAAATTTACAGTCTTGAACTCGTTTTGAGTAACTTGAACTCTCCCTTTTTAATCAAGGGAAAGAAAAAGGTAGTGCTAAAAAATATTTTATTCAATCTATCTTAAATGTCTGTCTTAGTACAAATTCCAATTTTTATCATCTTTTTGAGGCACTAGCTTGTTAAAGTCACAATTTCATCTAAAAGTTCTCTTTTCCACCTTATAGACAAACATACAATTTAAGGTTAGTTTTATTCAAAAAATAGGTTGAACTCTCCTTTTTTAAATGTACATTGATACACAATGAAATTAATCAGAAACCCCAGATTTGCCATTAAAATATGTAAAACATGGCTTAAACAAATTTGTGGTTACTTTATTAGTAAGAAAGAAGCTATAAATCCTCATGCTGACCTGAGACTGGCGAAATAACTTTCTTCAAAATAAATGCAAGTGAGAAAACTAAAAAGCCAAAAAAGATGTGGCATGGTTGTCCTGTTACCCTCAGGCATGGTGGTACCTCTATTATATCAGGTTAAGTTTATCTTAATTTATAGATGGGCAGAGCACTTCACTAAATGGTCATGTGAGATTATGAACTTGTGAAGTGGTGATAAAGTAAATTCAGTACATGGCTTTTCTCTTTGCTTTACTGAAAGTATCCAATTAACAATACCAAATACCTTGTCAGCGTCTAATGCATTACTGAAACATATCCTTAAAATTAAAAAGGTTCATTTACCTTAACTTACATGAGCTTTGTACTTAGTAAAAGCACAACTGAACACAGAAAATATGAAATAAAAAAGTATATGTCTGTTCTGGTTTTGTTTGGTGAGGGGGGCCCTAAGGTGGTAGCTTCTGTAGGAAACTGCTAGAAGTCGCTCCCCTTTGTTCAGTGGACTCAGCCGGGCCTAGGGCGGACCCGCTGCTGGCCAAGGCCGAGACAATTGGGAGCAGAATGTTCCACGATAACACCTCTGTGATAACGTATTTAAGAAGGGGAAAACAGGAAAAAAAAAAGGAGAAGGTGTGAAGCAGCTGAGCAGGGGCAGAGAGGGGGAGGCGCAAGCCTTGTGGGCTTTGCAGGCCTCACCCTCTGGCCTCCCGCTAGGCAGTTGACTGGGCCTGACTTGGCCCAGCCCAGCTGCAAGAAGTGAAGAGGAGATGAGAAGTGAATAAGATGTAAAAAGGATCCTGAGAGGCGTCTGCCAGCCTGTTGTGAAGAATTTTTCTTGTGAGGAGTGGTTGCAGACTCCAAGGTCAGTGAAGAAGGAGGGGGAGGAGTAATGTGGCTCCTGGCCGAGATTCCCCTGCAGCCTGTGATGATGACCATGGTGGAGCAGGTTGTCCCCCTGCAGCCCATGGAGGTCCACGGAGGAGCAGAGATCCACTTGGAGCCCGTGAAGGACCCTGCACTGGGGGAGGTGGATGCCTGAATGTGGCTGTGGCCCACGGAGGGCCCGCTGGGACAGCCGTTCTGGAGAGAATGCACTTCGTGGAAGAGATGACCCACACCAGAGCAGTTTCACGAAGGATTGTGAATTATTAAGAATTATTAAGCATAAATAGACTTGGCATGTCTCTGACATTACCTGCTGTTTGTTTAATGTCATAAATGTTTATTTTACTCTTGAAAGGCAATAGCTTTCTGTGAAATTTACTGGAAATTTATTTCATTTTACTAACTAAAAAATCCATTTAGAAATAGAGCTCTCAATGAGATTGCATTTGATGAAGCCATATTGGTCTAGAATGTCTTGAGTTACTACTTGGATTCAGCGGGGTTACAAAGATATAACTGAAGCTTGAATGCAGTTTTGTATGTAATTTCAAGAGCATGAGTTCCTACTGTTAAAAATACAACTGCGAAAGCTGTCAGTAAATAAAAAAATACCCCGGATTTCCCATGGCACTAATTTCAGCTACCTGTAGGCATATAAAAAGCCATTGACTCTGTGGGGCTGTCCCACATGCTTCACACTTGACCTGCTCCCTGGACACTGATAGGAATTGATAGACACTCTACCATTTAATCTCAGAAGTTTTGTATGGGTACTTTCAGCAGTATTTAAGTAAAAATGCTAACCACATAATTACTGATGACTTTCTGTTTTTCCATTAGTCTGCATTTGCCCTCCTCATACTTTGTCCATAATGAGATTTTAAGAGGAAAACTCTTCCACAGCCTGCACCTAGTGTGCTATTATCCTGCTACTATTAAAAATATGGACTTTGTGCTGCTTCACAATGCTTTCTGTCTTATACAGGACTAAGAAAAGACCCATTTGGATCCTCAAATTTTATCAGATACCTATATATTACCGTGTGTCACAACAGTATTAATCACTATGTGAAATTACATGGACACAAAAGCTTCAGTTCCCTCCTCCTTTCCTTTTTTATTTATTTTGTGACAGTGTAATCCTGGCCAAGAGAAAGTTTCGAAGATACTGAGGTGCAGAATAGACTCTCATGAAGTAGCTGAAGTGAGATTTCAAATTGAGCACAGCACACATAAATCTGGCTAGGCACAGAAAGGCACTGGCACTAAACTAAAGATGTTTTTGTATCACCACAGTTTCTGTAGCCTGGTGTTAAAACTGGAGTTTCCGTTGATAACTGAGACTTGATACTACAGGTGTTAGGGTTTCCCGCTGTACTTAGGGAAGCCCAAGTGACTTATCGTCATTAACTGTCAAATTCATATGGCGTACTGTTCTTTGTCATCACTTCTCAGGAGAGAAGATACCGCAGCTTTCTGTATAAAGGATACGAATACTGTGGCCCTTTACTTGCACAGCTGAACAAAGTTCAGAACACAGTTGTCACAAATTAGAATAAAAAATAAAATTAAAAGAGTCTGTTCACAACAGACAGTCTCATTCTGAGTGGCATTATTTGAGGTTTATTCCTATTGCACTCTGCTTGCTTTTCACATTTATTAACATTGCAAAGCAGAAGAGCTGCTTTTGTGTCCACATCAAAATCATTATCCCAATAAGCACTAATTAGCACCTTTGGGCTCAATCATGTTCCCTCTACAATCAATGCCAAAAAAAAAAGCATTTATTTCAATAGAAAAAGAACATGGTCTTTTGTCACTAGTTTCAGAGAGGTCAAAGAGAGGCTGATCTGTCTTCCTATATCTGGAGTCTTCTCTGTTTGTGTTGCAAACTTTCACTCAAACTTACCAACAGCAGCAAAGCTGAGATCCCTAGAGTCTCAAACCTTACCGACATTTTTAAGACTAGAAGTTAGCATTCTGAGATGTGCTAAAATGTGTTTGGAATGTCAGTTCTGGTCAGATTTTTAAATGCATTTAAGTGACCCAAGAGACTTTACTTTGCCTAGGTTTCCAAGTTAGAGGTTTCTTGTATAGCTCCACCACCTATTACACTGAAATTTCCATCTGCAATTGATTTCAGCTATAGCCTTTAAATGCTCACATACAAAGACCTCAAAAGAAAATAGTACTGTATGTCTGCAGATTTGTGTTTGGATGGTTTAGATGAAATAGGGACAGACTTAAGCTCTGGTCCCTGGTCTTCAAATGTCTTAGGCATTAATGCTTCAGTAACGAAAACTCGGAAATACTACTAAGGCTGGGACAGGAAACAAAAGCATGGAACCCTTTCCTGCTAGAAATACCCTTAATTTATTTGAAATTAAACTAAAATGCCCCATCTCGGTCTCCTTAGATTATGAATGTGTCATTTGTCTATAATTTTTAAAGGAACTTGGATATCTACTTTGCTTTAAAAATTGAGATACAACTTCTTGAGTCACCTGGGCTCAAGGGAATGAAGTTGTACATAGGCCCTCTTTTCCGCTTATTTTCAACAGAAAATTAGGAACCTTGGCTATTATGGAAAATGTAGTAGCCATTCATTCAATTTCTTAGTACGCCTAAGACTTCCCTGAAAGAATTTGTGCTTTAAAATGCTGAGTCTGCTATACAATGGCATCTGTTCCACAGATCTTCAAAGGCATACTGTTCCAGAGAACATCCAATTGTACAAATGTATAGGCCTTGTGACTGGGACAAAGAAACTTGCACCTGTACTTTGGATAAATAAGAGGCTTCAGTCAATATCAGTCAATTGTTGTAAAGCTCTGTGGTATTTATATGTTATCATTCTTGAGTCAAAAAATTGCTTTCTCTCTCATGTTTACTGCTAACCTTAATAAACAAGTGAGGCAACATAGAAATAGTTCTGGTTTTAAATCTTTTTACTGATGATATTGTACTGAATTACTCAGTTAAAAGGTTAAAGCCTCATCAATAGATAGCAATATGTAGTCATTTTTCCTAGTTCCTTGTAATAACCAATAATTAAAAGTCCTTGCTTAAAGATCTGATTCATACAACAAAACAGATTTATAGTCTATTGGAATGCTCTGGGTATTAATGTTGCATTTCAGCTGGGTCTACCCGTTTTTAATTGCACAGCCTTGAGAGTTTGAGATAAAGATAGAATTTAGTACTGAAATCACTGGTAGTATACATTACTTAGTCTTCAGTTAAAAGATACTTTATTGTACTGTGTTTATATGAGCAGCACCTACTTCTAGGAAATAATTTATTCAACAAGTTTATGCACATTTTTCCTACTCATGAATTATCTACAGGTTTTTTTTATGAATTTGTTCATCTTATGAAAACATGTAATGAGCTCTCAGGACCATGTCTGTGTCATTTCATAACTCTTCTGGGAGCAGGGCTGCACAATCTTCCTTTGAAGCTGTGCTGGTTATGTGCAGCGGGGCTACAGTGGTAGCTTCTACAAGAGGCTGCCAGAAGTTTCTCCTTTGTCCTGTGGAGCTGGCTGGGTCTAGGGTAGACCCGTCACTGGCCAGGGCCAAGCTCATTGGTGACAGTGACAATGCCTCTGAAATAACATATTTAAGAAGGAGAAAATAAAAAAGAAAAGCGGAAGCGTGCACAGAGAGAGGGAGGCATAAGCTTTGTGGGCTTTGCAGCCCTCACCCTCTGGCCTCCTGCTGGGTGGCCATCTCAGCCAGAGTCAGACTGGACAGCCTGGCTGCAAGAAGTGAAGAGAGGAGATGTGAAGACAACCTGAGAGGCATCTGCCTGAGCCTGATTGTGAAGAAATTCTTGAGAGGGGACCGGCTGCAGACACCAAGGTCAGTGAAGAAGGAGGGCACCAGAAGAGATTCCCCTGCAGCCTGTAGTGAAGACCATGGTGAGGCAGGCTGTGCCCCTGCAGCCCATGAAGGCCCACAGAGGAGCAGAGATCCACCTGCAGCCCTTGGAGGACCCCACGCTGGGGCAGGTGCATGCCTGAAGGAGGCTGTGGCCTGTGGAGGGCCCTCTGGGGCAGCCAGTTTCTGAGGGAATGCACCCCACAGAAAAACAACCCAAGCTGGTGCAGTTCATGAAGGACTATACCCCGTGGAAGGGACCTCACACTGGAGCAGGGATGGAATGTGAGGAGTTCTTCCTTCAAGGAGGAAGGAGCAGTGGAAAACTATGTATGATGAACTCACGACAACCCCCATTCCCTATTCCCACTCTGTGCTGTTCTGGGTTTGGAGAAAGGAGGTGGGGATGATCTGAAATTAAGTTAAGCCTGGGAAGAGAGAGGAGTGGGAGGGAAGTTTGTTTTTGTTCTGTTTCTCATTATCTTGCTTTGGTTTTATTAATAAGAACAGATAAATTGTTTTCCCCAAGTCGAGTCTGTTTTGCCTGTAATGGTAGCTTCAATGATCTCTCCCTGTCCTTATCTCAAACCTTGAGCTTTTTTGTTACATTTTCTCTCCTCCATTCTCTCGGAGGGTGGGGAAAATGAGTGAAAGACTGCATAGCTTGGTCCTCAGGAGGGCTAAACTACAACAGAAACTCACTGGAATATTGAAGTATGAACAAAAATACATTGCTGGTGCAAGTTAGAGGTATTCTCTCTAGCCTTCTTTCTCTCATCAGTAGAGAAGGGCCACTCACTGCTTTCTTGCCTATTTTTTTCCCAGGACTGAGTAAAAGGTTATCTACGTGTTCAAGAAAATTGGAAGGAACAGTTCCATTTAAGCCATTTAAGCCAAGAAATGGCAGTTATTAACAGAAAAGCTTTAGTCAGGTGCTATGAAAGGATTTGAGGTTTCCAGAGAGCTAACATTGTTCCACTCTAATCTCACTTCAAAAGTTTGTCTACTCCAGCCACAACATATCTGCTGACATAGAAACACAACTGTGCATTAAACTCCTTGAATAACTGACTCAATGCTCTTGACATCACAGTCAAGAAGTCCTAAAATTTTCTTAATCGGAGATTGAGTTCTACCTTACATGACCTAGTTTTTTTTTTGTTGGAAAGTAGATCTAGAATTCAGCATTATTGATGGTAAAGGATTATCTCCTTTTAAATAATTCACTTTTAGTTCATATTTTTTCTTGCTTTATTTGATCTCTCTCACACATTTATTTCAATGAAATATTTGTAGAGAGGGTGATCATATCCTCTCCAATTCAACTTCTGTGGTAATAAACAAAAATTCTTTTTTTTTCCCTCTTCTCATGAAGTAGTTTCTCTATTCCTCTGATTATTTCAGGACATTTTTTGCAAGCTTGCTTCATTTCCTGCTCATCTCTGTTGAGCATGGATGACAAGAACTGACCATTGCGTTTCCATGCAATGCCTTACTAATGCCTTGCATGATGATGCTGTTTACCTGTTTCTAGTGGAATTATTTCCCTTGATTGAGGGCCTCCAAAAGCCACAGTTGCCTTCTAGAGCTGCTAGTGATTGATGGGTGCACCCAAATCTTTAGCCTCTGTCATTTCCAACTGATGAACTCCCAATTCAGAGCATAAATTCTTGTTAGTTCTCAAGTGAAGAGCCTTGCTTTCTGTATTATTACATTTCATCCTAGAGCGTGAATCTAGTTCTCAGGGTCAGATTACTTGTAGAATATTCCAATCTTTCTCTGTAGCCATAAAGCTTCCTACCTTACTGTCATGAAATTTCACTAGCCTAGTCCTATATATGTGCCAAGCTTGTCAGGGGACATATCAAACAAAATGGTCATTTCCCCTTCCCTTTTTCTTTAATGTTTTCTTTAATGTTCCCATTTACCCTACAATATTAAAACAGCTATGAAATCCAGGTGAATTAAATCTTGTAACTAGGAAATCTACTATCTCATAAGGGAAAAATAAATCATTAGTCTGTTCCAGTGTAGCTTTTATAAAGACTTTAATTTACAATAGAACAGAAGAACACTTGTAGAGAGTCCTACCAAAAGCCTGTGTAGCTCATGACCTTCTCACTGACAGCTGTCAAAAGCAGGTGTCTGAGAAAGAGCATAAAATTAGGACATGGAAGCAGTGATACTTTTGTAGATTATTACCCTAACCTCCCAAAGATTTGTGAGTCAGGAATTCCCTGATGCACACAAGGTGTCTGTATTTAATAGGCTTGGGAAAGTTATTGAAATATATCAGCTGTTTTCCTTTAATGTTTAATCTCCTGCTTTGTTTTGATTTCTTCCACTTATAAATTACAACTCTTTCTTAAATAGAAATGCACCATTTCCTCTTTGTGTGTAACTGGCCTAAAATGTTTGTAAACTAGATTTAATGTACTAGAGTTCTTCCAAAATTGTAAGTGATGATTATGAAATTTACCCCGATTTCAGTAATGTTAATTATCTGAGTTCTGCTTCCACAGTTTTTCCACATTACAGTTTCCTCCTTCCCATCTGTCACTGCACATTTGCCCCTGTGTTCAGCATCATCATTTGTACTGAAGCGTAAGGAGCACTCATATAGTTTTGAGTCCTCTTTGGATTGCTACTCCTTCTCTTTTATGCATGCCTTTGGCTGTTATCTTCAGTTTATAATATCTATCTTGACTTTTGCCAATTCTCACCTTATCCATAAAGGGAAAGAGCCTTCTTTGATGGTAAATCCTATATTACATTCTGCACAAGCACTTTGTTTGCTCCTAATACCCTCTGTGAAATCATTATTTACCCAGTCCTGACTGGAGCTGTTCCCCACAAGTTTTCTCCCATGTCTATTTGGGATACAAAGTCTAGATATCTTTCACACCTTTGATTTAATGAAATTTCAGACTCTACTCAGATCATCTGTCTTTGCTAACTGTATGTATTAGTTTCTAAAACTCTCAGAGAAACCAAGAACTTCAGTAACAGACCGACTATTTATATATTCTGTATAGCCTGAAGCTGGAGATACATGTCAACTTCCAGTTGAAACGGTATCAGACAAATGGCTATCATCCCTTTCTCTTTCTGAGTTGTTTATAACTGCTCGCTTCCCAAAAAATTACTGTCTTTTCAAGTGATTGATCCATTCTGGACAAAACAAGCCAGGCTAATTCATACAGTCTCAAAGATGATCCTTGCTAACCTGGCACTTTTTGTTTGAAATAGATTAGAAAGTGATCACAGGAGCAGCTCATCCAGCAAACCCATAAAGCAGCACTCTTCAAGAGGAGTGGTAGCTACAGTGGAGGATGAGCTTGAGGGTGGTGGACTTTTATCCACCACACCTACAGACAGAAGATGGTGTGGTTATACAACCTAACTCTATTACAATGCAAAGTCAAACAGGCTACCTCAGAGCACCTTTCACAATAGTTGAGATGCATTTGTTTGAAAACATCAAAAAATTATAAAATACAATTTTTGCACATTATTGAATGACATTAGGATTTTTACGGTAACTCATGTTTAAACATGATACTTATACAGTAATTTTTCAAACTTACCTAGGTGTCAATGACTAATTAAAAAAAATATTTTTTGACACCATAGCTATTCACAAGCCCCTTCAGAACAGAGTTAGCACCCAAAATTCTGGTATCAAGATAGCCAAACACAGCAAGTATAATACCCTTATATAATAAACAAGTTAAACACATTCTCTTTTCAGATAATGTAACACTGGTCAAAACACCAACAATTTCTTCCTTTCTTTAGAAAAAGGAGTCAAGAAATATTTAACTTGGAGAGCACCAGGTACCCAGGATCCTATTGTTACAACGTGGAGCAATGGCAGCTGTAAAACGCTGCCTTGGCTATAAAGCTAGGACCTTGAACTTGCATGCCGAAAGAAGGACAGTTGAACCATACTGCTTTCTGAGAATGATTCATGCTATTGCTACTCTTAAAAATCATTTATCTATCTGCAGCTGCTGTTAGCCTTGGAATATGCAAATCCGTTAAATCAGAAAGAATGACTTTCACCTCACTGCATACCTCACTTGCTGGTGGATAACACTCACATTCCTACTAAATTATTATATGTGGGCTTGTGTAAGCATCCATCTTTTCAGATCTCCCCATTCCACTTTCACTGTTGATGAAGTTTCCTATGATCTGATTTTATTCCAAAAAAAGAAAAAGGAAGATTTTTAAAAAAAAAAAATAAACATAGTTTACATGCTAGATTAAACTGTTTAAAACAGTAATAGTGTACAAGAGATATTCATGAGACATAAGTGTATATTAAAGAGTATTATACTTACATCTTCCTCAGATTAACCCAAATAGTCCTTAGAGCACTTGAAAACCAGATAGCTTGCTTGGGACTCAAACATACTAAGATTTCTGTATATGCTTAAATTTAGTATGAGAGAAATTACTTTGAAACTTAAGAAACCAAACATTTGTGTAGTTTACAAAGAAGTGAGTAACATTGCTGTAATTATCCAAAATACCATTTCATTCTAATGAAAATTAGATGTCAAAATGAGAAAAATCTTGTGCACAATATAAAGATTCTTAACTGTAAAATACAATGACATATCATAAGATGGTTATAATAGTCTACTGTATTTGTTCCTTATGGTTTTGTGTAGGAAGACATCCTTGTACAGAAGCCAACAACTGTCACAAAAGCACCTTGTCAGTTACAAATACAGTGAGTATTGAATATAAACTTCATTACAGAGAAGAGTGAAGCTGATCCACTATCTTTTGTCTTAACTACCATGCAAAATTTTTGTTTAAATAGGCTTAGCACTGGAAAATTAACTCCCCTCTCTCTTCCAAAGTTTTGCTTTTGAATAGTTCATGCCCTTTAAGAATGGATTATTTTCTAAAACATTCCATTCATTGTAAAGCTTTTTATACCACATTTACATGTGGGTTTTTTTTTTTTTTTTTTTGAAACAAACAAATAAACAAAATGGAAGTAGGAGTAATGGGCTAGCTACTGCACTAATAGGCATTAGCACTGGTAGAAATCAGCTATGCAGGAGTTAATTTGTACTGTTCAGTGAAGTTGAATCTTACAAATACAGGAATATCTGCAGAGATTTTAGCTTCCTCTAAGTTTTTCAGAGGAAGAAGAAAATACTAAAAAATAGCATCCTCTTACTCAAAATTTTACCATAGTCCATAAAACAGAAAGCAGAACAGCAACATCTTATCTTTTGGAACACATGAAGATCATTGGCAATGTTTGTCTTAGTGATGACTTTCATTGCTTCCTATTCAAACACTTCTCACTCGAGCTAAAAGACACATACTGTTTGCCACTTACTGGAAAATTAGACTGGATGAAGTCCAGAATCAATTTTGTTTCTCAATGGAAAAGAGCAATAGAATAGATAACAGTGATAAAGACCTTAGAGCATGTGTTAGTTGTTTTAGAAGGTCTTTGCTGCAGTGAAATACCTAACTAAAATATTAGTAGTAATAATCTGAGTTTACCCATGGAACAGAATTGTCTAGTTTTCTTAATATTCTACATTATTAAAAGTTAAAAAGAAAAAAAAAAAGGATTGCAGATAGCTAATGCAATAACTAAAGTCCTAATCTTTCCATCCTCTTGTTTATGTAGCTGATATTTCCATAATATCTGAAGTATGATAATTTTTCTTTGTTACTGTTAAGGAAGCACAGCTAGTCTTTATCAAAATAGAGTCGTATATGCAAAAGAAAACACCAAATTGACCTGGAAAGAATCTGGATATATCTAGCTTTAGCATAACATAAATGACTAAATGGCAAGGCAGAGGTCACATTATTATGCTAGTAGGCTAGTAGTGCTACTCAATGTGAACAACAATCCTTGGTATCAGAATGATACCACAAGTCTGTCTGCAGATGCAGATTTAGGAAAAAGTACCTTCTGAAATGCAGTGCTGCCTAAATAGAGTATCAGCTTTCTGAGCCACATGAAGGTATTAACCCAAATACTGACAGGCAGATATTTTTTTTTTTAATTATTTGTCCAAGTTTCACAGACCAGTTCACATTCCTTAAGCAATGAATTAACAGGATTTTCTGGCATAGGTTTTTTGTTTATTTTTTTTTCCCTAGAAAGATGATATATCCTCACAGCTTCTATGTCACGGAGATTAATATATATTTGTTCTTATTTTCTGACATTTTTCAGAAAATTTTAAGTTGCTAATATTTTCTTTATATAAAAAGTGACTATGTCAATAGGAAATAATGACAGCAGTAGTTACTTCCCTTGCAGTAACAAGATGTTTCCAAAATGGATTAGCGAATTTGCAGTGGATCTTATTACTGCAGTGAAACTTTATGCACTGTACTAATTGGGAATGTTTTCCACACTGCTCAGGTAATCAATTTCTAATCCTGGGCAACAGACCAAAATCTGCCAAGGACCAGAGTCCAATGCCCTTGGACAGAGCCATTTATCTTTTTTTTCACACAAATAAGATCTGTATCCATTAGTAAGAAGAAGCAGGAAATAGGTAGAAACTGCCCTTATAAAGTTACTGTTCAAAAGATATGAAAGGCTACTCATAAATGAGGAAAACACTGAGCTTTGTGACCTTGAATTTTTATTTTATCTAGCAATTCTGACCAGAGAAGGAAAAATTAAGGTGGGCTTCTACAAATAGCCTAAAGAAATTAGACACCCACTTCCAATGACTTTCTGCTTTAAAAGTCTACATAATTTTATTCACCAGTTAGAATCAACAGTGAAAAGGGGCAGAAGAACACGGGTACATCGAACTCCATATTTCTCCTTCCCACTCCTCTTTACTGTCCGTGTTGTTGCTAGAATACCAAATTTGTATTTGTACCAAAATCACGAAGTACTCAACATTTTCAGGTTCAGTAAGGCCTTGTAGCCAAACCAAATAACTGAAACTGGGTAGAATTAAAACAGACCTCCTCACTTCTGACTGAGAATAATTCAACCAGTCCAAAATGGGTATGAAAGGGTATAGAAAGTTTACTAACCAATGTATTCCTTTCTTTCTTTAAAGCATCTCCATGTTTTTGTGAGGCATCCAAATAAAATCTATATCTTTAAAAATATGTATAAAGGAGACAACTGATTTGACTTTTTTTTTTTTGCATAGTATTAGAAATGTAGCCAGGTTCAAAGCGGGCTAAGACCATGAGATGTAAGCATATCACATTTACTGTCCATTAAAGTGAACATTATAGGGGGAGGTGATCTTTTCAACAGCACCTAAAACATCAAGCGTTGACTAAAATAGAAGTAATTGAATTCAGTGCAAGTTTGCCTGCCTAAGTGCTCACGAGAATCTGAGTCAAAGCAACTTAGGAGGAAAATTTCTGTGCTAAGTTATTATGAAAATCCCTTTTTCCCCTGTTGAGATTTATTCAAATTTATTATTATGAATGTATGAGTTTAAACACACAAATAGAAAGTTAAATATTACCAATAAAAATACACAATTAAAAGAATTCATATACACATGTAATTTGCCCTCTTCTATTTATTTACATTAGTTATGCATATTCCTTTCCCAAGTGGGAATATATAAAAATGGAACACATATTTCTGTCTGAGAATCATAGTTTCAATATATAAAATAAACGTACAAGGCACGCACATTTTTTTTCAAAGGTATTTTCAGAACTTTCTGAAATGTATGTTCACATATAATTTTGTAAGTCACAATTATGAGTCCTGTAAACCCCATAGAAAGAACAAAAGCATATCTGTTGGTCTATGTACTCCCTCCTTTTCAGAAGTATATTATTAAAATAGGCAAAGGATACATGTAGTAATTCTACACTCTAGTGAAAATATCAGTGTTTTGATTGCAGTATTACAAACAGAACGGGGAGTGGAAGTTGTTGACAGCAGTCCTAATTAGTCAGGAAATTTAACATGAGCTAAAATGAAGTGTCCAGAAAGTGTTTTCCTTTGAATAAGATGGAAAGTAAGAATAGAGAGACATGTTCCATAGAGGCACTGTCCTACTGTTAGTTCTATATGAGGAGAATTTAAAAAAAATAAATCACATTTTTACCAAGAAAATAATTTTTTTTTCAATCAAGTTGAAAATCTCCACATATGTTCCTCTTTGTTGAAAGGCTTTTTGGAATTATCTCTGTCTTCGTTGGTACAACTGAGATTGGCCTTCATTTCACATGCTCCAGCATCCAAGTATAAGTGGAAATATGAGGGTCATGTTTCAGAATGGAACAACTGGTCATAGGGTTGATTTGCTCCCCTTGAAAGTGGAAAGCTCTCATCAAAGTAACACCTTTCAAGGACAATTGTTGGTGCTAACATTGAATTTCTGTCATGCCAACTCCTCATCCTATCAATTTTTCTTCATTCTTGGGAAAAAAAAAACCAACAACTCCAGATATGGCTACAAAAAGGCTATTTGGAGCAAACAGATAAAATTCCAGTAATGGATATGATAAAAATATACTAAGTAGAAATACGTTGCTACTTGGCTTTATTTAGATTAGGAAAAGTCAAGGATAATGGTCTTGTCTTGCAAATGTTAAGAACAGAACATGATAGTACAGGCTCATTTCTCGGTAGGCCATCTTGAAATCAGTCTGCAAAGGTAACTAAGTCTCTTACCTTAGATGAGAAAGCTCAAAAGCATATGGAGTAGGATGGAAGATTTTCTACTGTTGCCCTAAGATTGCAACATAATGAGGGTTTTTTAAGGTCTTTTTTTTCATCTCTTTAGTATTTGTGCATGCATATAATACACTTACCACAAATTAATATTTAACTACCTTAATAAATGTGCCCTTATTTTACTTCATATTTAAAAGTTTATTCATCTTCAAAATATGTCTGTGTCAAGAAACATCTTCTTGTATTTCTCTTAGTTTTTCTTGAATAACAATTTTGTTATGTAAGGTAGCATAAAAATACATTTGAAATCTCATCATATAATTCTGAAAAATCTTTATTAGACGATCAGAGTTGGATTGTCCTCTGTCTCCTTTGTCTGAATAAATCTGTGTAACTTTTCTCCTATTGACTGATTACATTGTCACAACACTGAATGAAACAATCTTATTAAGGTTATTTATAAATGTAAAACTAGTGCAGTTTATAGAAATAGCACATTTCAATATAACAGCTAACTTGCCATCTGTGGGAAGTTGTTGGGTTTTGCTTTTTTTTTTTTTTTGGTTTTTGTTGTTGGTTTCTGGAAGTGTGCTTGTTGGGGGAAAGTTGCCCCTTGGGGCTGTCAAAGTACATTTCCTTAATATGTGTTTTATAACAGTTCCATTTCCTTTTCACTTGCAATTTTATTTGGCTTTTTAAGTTATGCTAAGTGCTTGGCCTGTTCTCTTCATTTGTTTCTTAATGGCAGCTGGCATAAAATTTAGGAAAGCCAACCTAAGCAGTCTAGATTTCTGCCTAATTCAAACATATATATTTGCTTCTAAACTGCCTTTTTCCATTGTATTATTTAATTCCTATTGGGAATTAAGTGACTGGAATAATTAAGACTTGACCGTAAATTGTCATTTGAGTGGGACAGCAAGAAGGGAAGGCAGGATTGCAATGATTTCTCTTTTTGTTTTGGAATAAAATCAAGTCATGCTGGATACTTATGCTACGAGTAATTTCTTGAAGCACAGAGATCAATCTGCTGCATGCAATAAATTATGTATCCTATCAAAGAATTAAAGTTCAAAAATACAATTTTAGTAATAAAAATATTACTAAATTGAAACAATAAAAAAATACAGTCCTTTCCTCAGATGAAGGTGTGATAGCCTCATATGCCAAAGGGAATGAAGTTCAATTCCACAGAAAACTCATTTTCTGAGCTGGTCAGTGTTCAAAGCTCACCAATATCAGAACTTCATAGTTTAAAATTACTTGAAACAATATTGACTACTTTACTAAGAAAAGAAGTTATGTTAAGGAGAGGTAAAAGACTTTCCTTTTTAATGTAAATACATTTTTCTCCATATCATATATCCAAAAGAAATACCTGGAAATAAGTGGGAGTTACAAACATGGAAGGTATAATGTTTAGAAGTTTTAAACATGTTACATAGGTGGCTCTCAACATGGATGAGAAGTTGATTTCTGTTTAAAATAGTTAAATCAAAGATGTCTCCTAAACTCTGCTTATGCTGACCTGCTCTTCTGCTTCAGATTACAGAATGCAAACTTTTGGGATGAGGCTCTGAGCAACCTGATCTAGTTGAAGATGTCCTTGCTTCTTGCATGGGGGTTGGACTAGACAATCTTTGAAGGTCCCCTCCAGCCCAAACCATTCTATGATTCTATGATTCTTAAGTTTGTAACTACTATTGTGCTTTCCTGTTTAATTTGCATCCACCCTTTCAAATACCTCTGAAAGTTGTTCAGAGACAGTATTTTGGTCTGTGTCCATTTCTAACATTAGCATGTATTTAGTCAGGTTTTGTATGGATTAAATTTATTTGAATTTTGTTTTTAAATTATTTTACAGTCTGTTGAGTGTTTTGGCCCTGCTCCAGCAAAGCATTAAGCCACATTGTTGCCTTTAACAACCTGGTTAGTCCCTTAAAGTCATGAAAACACTGCTCAGATAGTTAGTGCTAGCTCCACATTTTAAATACCTTGCCAAGCCAAAAGCAGGTTACTCCAATCACAGGCAGATTACAGAGGAAGTCTGATTATTGACATAGATAAGTGGATAACTGTCCGGGATAGGAGAATGCTAAGACAGGACACTGCTAAGGAGGCTGAAAAATAACCTCACTGTCCTTCTTCAACTATTCTAGAGGTCTGGGAAGTCACGCTTGCTGCTACTGCCACTTACAAATGGGATGCACAGAGCAGGAGTGGTCCTTCCTATATATGCAGCTGAAGTACAAGGCCTTTCCCTTCTGTCAACTGTAGCCAGGGGTTTCTCCCCAGGCTCACCGTTCATTGTACTGATTCAGTTGAATCCCATTTGAAAGCAAGCCAGGTTCAACAGAAACAAGTATACATTCTGAAGATCAGAGTGTTGATCCTGAAAATTGACTTAATTCACAATTTTCTTTAATCCTAGTAGCAAACTGAAGTGCTGAGTTGGTACCAGCTCCCTCCATAATACTTGCCCTGACCTGACCAATTAAGGCTTTTTTTCCTGTCCTGCTCATTGGTAGTGGAGAGATGCAAATATCTTTTCCACCAACAGGTTTATCTATGCAGCGAACTCCTCTAGCCTGAGACACCAAGCTCAGAGCAAGCTTTGGAGTGACCAAAGCACAGATTTGTACCAGTGGGAAGAGTTTGCCCCTACTTACATAAAAGATGAAAGTTTGACCACAGCAGTACCTCATCTGACACAAGGTGCTGTCAACACTGCTTCAGTGGTTCCAACAAAATAATTTAGAAGTTCAAGCACCGAACACTTACTGCTAGTTCCAGTATGACAAACCATGTATGGTATCGAAATCAGCCCAGCTGCTGGGAAGCAAGCTCTGTGAAATGCAGCCTGAAGCCTGGTTTCCAGAATCCACAATGAGTAAGGAGAAGTGGAGTTCAGCTACTGCAATGCAGGTTGGCTGGATGAGGATGGCAGTTATGGCCTTCTACAGCTATACTGGACAACTTTGAGATTAAAAGAGACAAAATCCATAGAACCTCTGAAAGGCATCTCTTGTCCAATACATCTCTTGTTTGAAGAATAAGCTAAACAACCTTTATTTCTCTAAACTATAGCTAAACAACCTTAATTTCTTCTCTTCCAAATTCAGGGAAACACTCTTTCCCTTTACTACTACTCTTACCCTTTACTACTACTCTTACCAAGGCATCTAACTTTCTGTTGTCCATTATGCTTTTTCCTGAGAGCTCAAAATAGTGCTGAGCCCACAACTCTTAACATCCTAACTGAAAGAAAATTCAGGTTTTGGGTGTTAGTTTTGTTCTTACTGACAATATTACCTCTCTGCATGGCCCTGGAAAGCTGGTCTAGGTTTTGAAATGTAGAAACTGGTCATGGCTGAGATGAATTACTGAACAGAGGACAGGAGAAGCAATCAATAACACATGATGAATACAATTTATCACACTGCTACTTCCACAATGTAGTTGTGATGCAATTGCATATATTAAGACACACATCACATTCTTTCTTTCAGCTTACTTTCTCCCTATGCAGCACTTTTTGGATCCTGTTCCTGTTGCTATTTCTCTTACCATGATTGAGATTATTATTAATAATTGATTTTTTTTTCCTCCCTTAAGCATGCATCTGTCAGGCTTGAGGGCCAAAACGTTCATTTAAATAGTTCACTGAAAATTAAGCAATCCTTCGTCATCTATTACCAGCCATCTTAATATGCGTTCCTCATGCCAAGCTGAACTGCCTCCACCTTAGTAACTGTCAAAATCTGTGTCATCACCAAACTAAATACTTTGTTAAAAAAAAAAAAAGTGAATAGCCTTGTATCTCCAGAAATCCCCTGCATAGCTACTGTACATATAGATGCAGGTCCTGATTTCTTCTGGGATAAAGCTAATTTTCTTCTCAGTAGCTACTGTGTTTTGAATTTAGTATGAGATTTGGTATGTGAAGAATGTTGATAATACACTGATGTTATTAGTTGTTGCTAAACAGACCAAGGACTTTTTCAGCTTCCTAGGTTTCACTAATGTGTGGGTGCAGGAAACTGGGACGAGTATAGCCAGTACAATTGACCCAAACTGGCCAAAGAAAGTATTCCATACCATAGACGTCATGCTCAGTATATAAGTGGGAGTTGACTAGTGGGCAGGTACTCTTGATCGTTCCTGGATCGCTTTCAGTTTCATTCCACGAGCAGAATGGGCTGCATTGATCATTAGGTCAATGGGTGGTGAGAAATTATGCATTATTCATTTGTATATTATTATTATTATTAT
>WHYT01013034.1:21939-33248 GCA_009806455.1 Tetrax tetrax
CCCCCTGGGAAGGGGTGAGGGGGGGACTGACCAAGCAGCTGTGTGGTACTTGATTGCTGACTGAAGTTAAATCACGACAGTGTGCCCTATATATTTTCCAATAGCACAACTAACTCTGACAAGTGTGGGCAGGCTAGTGGATAATGTTGGTCTGTAAAAAGATGAACAGTGTAAAATTTTCATCCAGTAAGACCAGACAAGCATCTTATTCCTAATTTGCATATTTTGTATATTACTAGGAAGGTTCTTTTGTGATCTAAATTTCTAAAAGTTTACACAAAAAATACAGTATGTTCAACTTAAATTTCACTAAACAGTCTCATTGTTACTTCACAATTCCACAAAACATGTTTAAAATAAACTTCTTAAATTATTATGAAAGACAGAGCATGATTCAACTATATGTTACTGTTGCTATTTAACTCCTTTCTGTGGATTTTACTTCTATATACCCATAAAAAGTGTCCTGTTTACATTACTCTAAGCATAGTCTTTTAAAATATCTTGGCTTATTGTTGGCAAGGCAACATTGTAGTATGAGTAATGATATGATAATAACTTTATTTTGAACTTCTATTACTTAAAATTTTGTAGCATTCCCTGAAGAAGATGTGCACTGGGGCTTGTTAGCTCTGTAATTGCAATTCTTACCTTGAAGGCATTTTTGTATGCCCAGCATCCAAATGGACAGCCCAGGGAATTAAAGTCTGAGGATGTATTGTTCATTCTTTTGATTATTCTCAGAATGGCTGGATTCAGCAAGGATCTTAGATGCTCCTTATCTGAAAGCTTTTGAGAGGACTTTCCTAGAGGCCAGCTAATTCATCTTCAGGGTTCATATTTGAAATGTGCACCTTCAGAACAAATAGGCAGCTAATGCAGCTTGATTGTGCTGGAGTCTAATTACAGATGGCTCCACATAACAGAATAAAAAATTTGCCACTGCCAGTGAAACCAATGAAATTAGCATAGTTCAGCTATGCCAATACATCTAAACATAACTACACATACTCCTGTTCATACCAGCCATAATGACTGAAGTGAGTTTCATGTTGCATTGTACTCCTCTATTTCAATAGCATTCTGTACTGGTTTAACATTGGCTGCACATGTAATTCCACCCAGAAAGACATCATTAACCACACATAGCACTGGTCTGGTTAATTCTGTTTTAATGGAAACGTGTTTTTAAAACTGGGATGAAAAAGCATTTCTCATTGGCTGGTGACATCTTGTGAGTCCTCTGTTACTTCTGACATAAATGGCAAGGATCCTTCATTTGGGTTTTCTTGGTTAGAAATTTCTGTCAGATCATCTCATTTATTCTGCTGCACTTAACTGAACATTGCACATATTTTTAGCTGCTAAACAGCCTCTGCAGATATCACACTGTGCTGAGATTTTATATTCTTTAGAGGCTAATACATAAATGGACTAGGTCAGTTCTGTGAGTTCTTTAAGATGTCCCTCTCTGCTGGAGAAACGTTTTTGGAGATACGGTAGGTGGCACTCTTCCTCCTGTCAGGAGTGACTTGTTTCTAACAGCAGAGGAAAAACTTGATGATAACCAATATGCAGTAATAAAATCTTTGCTTCTCTATAATCACAGAAAAAGCGGTGAAGTCTGTATTAATGCACTCTATTCTGCTCACTACTAAACCATACTTTATATAGAAAAAAAAAATACAATGCCAGTAAGTAGGCAGCTGCAATGTTCTGATGCCAAGAAATACTGTGGTAGAGCAGATCCCTTCAAGACTTTGCATATCTGTGATGAATGGATAATATTACCTCTGCACTGGTCCTGAGAACAGAAAACACTGTGGGAGTACTGCAGATACTGAGGTAATAATATCTCTTTACAGAAAATCTCTATTTTATCTTTTATAGAGCACTTCCCAGTAAAAGTATACCTCAAGGACAATGGTACTGAAGGCACAGGTTTACAGAAGGTATATCATAGACTGTTGCAGTCTAGCACAGTGAATGTAGAAGGGCAGAGGTACACTTAGGCAGAAGAAATGTCTTAGGAGCAGTTTCCTGCATCCGTACTGTTAATTAGGGCTCTTTAGTTCTGTCCTTAGTGACACTGTCTATTCACAAGGTGATATAAAGCTTATCACCACAGAGTATCTGATGTGCTAACCTTGAAGAAATGGCTGCTTATTCATTTTTTCAACATAACCATATTCAGTAGTCTAGTTGAACAGGGCCAGATCAATCAATGACTACAAACATGGGGTTTCACTGTTTTCTTTCTATTGACCAAAGGTAATGGGAACTCCCATACTGCCATCGTACTTCAGTTTGGCCTTGAGGGCCAAAGACCTTCCATAAGACCTTCCAAAGACCTTCCATAAGACTTTACTGTCTCTTTTGTGCTTAAAACTGCAGATGGTATAAATGTTATTACTACAAACAAGAACATTTCAAGGATTATTACTGAGCCTCTTGTGGAAATATTTCTGAACAACACTGATGATTTATCAGGCAAAGTCTATATCATTAAGAATGCACTTGAACCTAGGTTTCTAATTTTTATTTGGAATAGAAGATGTGTTTATATATCAGCAAGAAAACTGGCTCTAGGTGGAAGAATAGTGTAGCCAGGAAATGAGAAGAGAAAGCAGGAAGGAGAAGGGAGTGGAAGAAAGATTGACGCAGAAATAGGAAAAAGATTAAATACATATAGAAAGGGCTTAAATAGCCAATATTTTTTTTTTTTGCCTGAAAAGTTTAGGAGCAAAAGGAGACTTATTGGAGATGCTCTGAATTTGAAGCTATACAACAGGAACATATTATCATCTCTTTTTAACCTATAGCATGTGGCATCAGTTAATTAAATTAAAGGCAATAAAGTTAGAAGGAACGAAAGGATAAGTCTTCTTTACACAGTGCATAATCAATTTGTGGCATTCACAACCACTGCAGGTCATGTAGACAGATATTGTGGTTGGATAATTTTATGACTAGCAATAACATTTGCAGCTCTGTCAACTTAGACAGTGATAGGAAGATAATCAAATAGACTCTTGGAAGAACACTGCCCCAAGAACTCAAAGGTCTGCTGTATTATGAAGGACTCAGCATCATCTCCAAATGTCACATCATTTATCAGTGTGGGAGTGCATAACATGCAGAGAATTAAAAGCTATTACATCTCATTTCTAATACTCAATAAATAAATGGTCTCATTCTCTTCTTGATCAGCGACCTTCCAAATTATGCTAAATAAGTTTCCTTGAGTAGTACACTCCTTTTTCCGTCCCTGCAAATGTCAGTGTGCCACTGGGGACTGATTCTCTCCCTGGGGCTCTGGTATTGGAATAGTAATCGTGAGATGTATTAAAATGCAAATTTAGAGGACTTTTTTGTTGGATTTCTGGTTTTCAAGATTTTTTTTCAAGATTGAAGCCTACAAGCAAGAAGGCAAAACCTACTTCTCTTTCCCTTCATTATGTTCATCCACAACCCTGTCCTATGGGAAGCTACAAACAAAAACATCAACAATCAGGCCTTCCATCATAAAATTTGCCATGACTGGATCACGAGTTGTCAATGTTCACCTCCAAAAGAGTCCGAAGAGGAGAGGTTTCCATAATCTTTTATGCACTTGTTTCACACCATCACTGGCCTGTCTAACTTTGTCTATCACTTGAAACACAAGTTGTTACTTCAAGCAATGCCATGATCTTCTCAAGATCATTTCTTCTTCAGAAATAGTATGGTGATTCTTTGTATATAAAACAGGATATCTGTTGTTATGAGATAACTTGCAGCTGAAAATAAAAGTCTTTTCAGATCAGTATGCTTTCCAGTGACAACTTACTTGAATGATTTCAGAAGTTACGTATGTTGGGCACTGTCAGACAAATCCTCAGCTAACAAACTGCATTAGCAGCTTTTCTTTACTGTTAAAAACAGGCATAGTTCTTAAACACACTCTTGAAACCAAATTAAAATGAAAGTTGTTTTAATCAAGAGTCAGATTTAAGGCTAAGCAACCAGAACAGTTGGCAGCTGTGTGAGGTTAGGTAGCAGTATAGCTTACCTAATACATATGTGAAAGGAAGAGGATGACCACTCCTTAGTCTCTGCCTGCATTCGCAAGAGTCTATCTATGCCTCTCTTTGTCATGTTAAAATATATATTGTGTATAACTATCATAATTTTCTTCCTGGAAAGGAAAATCAAGGTGGAAAACAGACTATTTAGTCAGTGTATAATGAAAAATTTGAAAACTATGAACCTAAAAAAACCCTCCACATATTTTATGTCAAGTAACATATGCCTATGTGAATATGGAATCTGATCTCCATTTGAAAAAAAAAAAAAATTAAACAGAAGTATTCAAAGGGTGGCATCATACACTCAAAACTGTGAGAAAGCAATAAGAGGATAATGTACATGGTAATGGCAGGAAGGCTCAAATAATGAGATGTGAAAGATATTCTGATGCAGCTATTCTTTGTGCATGTTCAGTCTAGTGATCTCTGAGTACTGTAATACTCACACATTCAAAGGATGTTCACAGGCCCAAATCTCGATTCATTTAGATATCAACTTGAAGATAATTTTTTTTTTCCAGAGAAGAATAAGGGACATATTTGTTTACATGCTATCAAGATAACAGCATTTAAAACATTAAAATAAAAATTAAATTTGAGATAACTGTGACCAAGCTTTTACACCAAGGCTTATTTGCTACCTCTGATCTCAAAAAGCGCCATTCTCTCAAGTTCTGCTGAGTGTGAGGTAGCAGAGCATGGGACAGCTTTCCCAATAGCCTACCTACTGACTGGCAATTCTAGTGAGACATTTTAATGTCATTCTCAGGTAGCTTTATAACATTTTGCTTCAAATTTGACATAAACTCAAATCTCCTGTCTCAGACACAGATTTCATGTAAGTAAGGCTCGCTCTTTGAGTGTGATTTTGCCTTAAAATCCTCTGTCTTACAGACCTGGCATCCACACAAGCTCTGAATGAGAAAACATCAAAGGAAAAGATCTGCTTTTAAAATGTGATATCTCTAAGTCTCCTCACAACTGGTGCTAAAAGTCATCTAATGGGACCAACAAGTTCATGGCAAAGTTGAAGGGAGTATGGGGAGATCTTGAATTTCATGTACGTATGCATGCAGTAACAGAGAGTATGAACTGCCTTTAGATGCTGAATACTCTGCATATGTCTAGACATCTTAAAAATGGATAAACAGGAATTCACTTGTTCATTTAGTTCAAATAGGTCTATATTTTCCTATCAGATGGTGCGCTTGAAAAACAAAGCAACATAAAAAGTCGATTCAAACTAGTGTTTAAAGTAAAGCAAATAATTTCTGATTTTTTAAACACCTGTGTTTCTTCAGTTTATTTTGTGAAAGACACATGAATTGATATAAACCACTGTGATACTCTTTGAAATACATTTTTAGCTGAAATTGCTCTAATTTCAGTCTGTGCTTTGACATTTACATTCATTTCCATCCCATTCGCTATGAAAAATCCACATTGATAAGCAGCAGTACAGGTAGCACTATACCAACTATTCAGCCTGAATCCTGGGGTATTTGAATGCATGCTTGTGTGTACAAACTACAAAATTTTCCTTGATTTGAAGCTGAACATTGGCAGAAAGCACTTCATGCATAGCCAATAACTACATTTGCATGACCACAAATTTCATAGAGAACAGATATCATAACCTTATTAAGGATCTAGCAAACACATGTTCAAGCCGATACTCTAAAAGGTAAAATCCTTGCTACATTCAGTTCAGCAGGAAATAAAACAGAAACTGTGAACTTTTTCAGTTTTTCTTTTCTTTTTAAATAATTACTTTTGACATTAGTGGCAAAACAGCAAGGTGCACATTAGAATACTCCTCTGTGTGTGCAGGACCTAGAGCCTTACTGTGTAATTGGCCTCATATCTTACTATTTCTGATGTAAAATTGGCTAATCATTGGCCTCAGTCAGAAGTGCTTCCAAGCTATTCCTTTTCTTCTCTCTTGGCACTTCCAGAGGTTTCTGACTTGTATCTAAGCGAGATTTTGACTGTTCTGTCTTTCTGAGCTAGTTTTGCATTCAAAGCTACCTCATCAATCTGAACTACTTTCCATTGCATCATATTTTAACCACACAGCTTCATTTGTGACTTGCCAGGAACGCACTTTATAAATAAAATTATTAGCTGGAAAAAGATTAAGAGCAATATTATCTTCCCCACAGAAAGTTCTGGTCATATGTGTCTGTAGAGGGAGAAAGAGAAAAGTAGCAGGGTGATGGTCTTGTAATCAATCTGGAGTTTGGCCACCAAGCAATCAGAAGTGGGAAACTGGATTCCTATTGCCATGCCTAGTAGAGTCACAGGCTGTCACATCTAGGATGACTATTTGGAAACACTTTGGGTAACCCTTGAATGCCACCAAGGTCTGACTCAGCAGAACACTTAGGCAGCTGCTTGTCTTTAAATCTGGTATGCTCAGGTGACTTGAACCTTAAATATCTGAATGGAAACAAAAGGGGTGAGCAGCTTGCCTAGGAGGTAAAAGTACATGATTTCAACTTGTAATCCAAGCATCTGCAGTGAGAGATTAGACTACAAAACATCTGCTAGCAAGACACATGGAAAATAGGTTCAATTTTTTATAGTATATTAGAAGATCGGTCCCACTGAGATTTCTTGTGAATTTTCATGTATTATTTAAACCTATCAAACTGAGAGTCCAAAGGGAACAAAAGAAATTCTTCTGATTAAAGAAGTCTGTTGGAAGACACAGACTCATTTCCCAGGGCTGCCACAACATGTGACTTCTAGGCTTTGAGAAAAAAAAAAAAGGTAGCCATGCAATTTAACATTGCAGTTTTTGCAGTCTGGCTTGGTTGTAGTTCCAGTTTGAGCATATGTAGGGAGCAAGGCTGTGTCCTTCTCTTTCTCCCTTTGTCCCTTCCCCCCTCCATAAGTTGAGAGGCTCACAATGAAGGGTAAAAGAGCAGAAAACCGCATGATCTCTGGTGGTATCTTTTCTCTGTCTTCCAACATACGTTTCTAAAGCTCTAGGGAAAATAGCACAAAAGCACAGATTCAGTAGTTCTTGGTATTGCAACAGAGAAGCAGATTTTCTTAATGGATTTGTGTAGGAAAACAAAGCTCTGTAGCTTTGGTGCTCTTTCTACTCTCCCAATAAATTCAACCCTGTCCATAAAGGCAGCAAAATATTATGCATTTAACAAAATAATCTCATAACTTCTTTGAGAGCTACAGAGGAAAAGGTTCCACAGATATGGAGATCTAATTTTTTTTAAGGTGCAGTAAAGGTATTGCTGCCTTTGTATAAATACTGACTGGAGACATGGAACATACAAAAAACAGAAGATAAGCATGCACTCTATTTTCTTTCTCACATGCTATTTCATAGCATTGTTGTAAACTGAATTTCTTCAGAGAGTAAAGGTCCTGGGTTTTTTTTTCATTTTAAAAATTGCAACCTGATACTAGAGGAAAAGGCAGTACAAAGTGAGGGAGCACAACACCGTACCTTGTGAAATACTGGCACAGAGAAGCTTTAAGACAGCATCAAGAAGGCACCAAGCCCTCACTCACGTGACTTCATGCTCCCATGCAGACAACAGGGACATTTATAGGGTGTCTTCACTGCTCTGCCATTTACTAATCTTCATCTGTCAAGAATCCCTGAAAACTACCACCCTCTGACTCAAGTCAGGGCAGCTCTTAAGCTTCTTTAGTCTTAACCAGCATCAGGATCTAAGCTCAGTGTGATAAAATCACCAGCTCCCTGGCTACCTTGCCTCTGATTTTCCAAATGTGAGCTCTGACCTCTTGCATTTCCACAGTGTACCTTGTGTTGCAGGTCAACTTTGAAGACTGTAGACTTCATCTCACCTGCTGACCCTGCCACCAAAGTTTTGTGTTGAAATGCAGCAGAAGTCCTTTCAAGTGCCTACTTCTTCTATAAGAAAACAGCTGTTCTAAAAATAGAGCACGAAGTCCTAGAGTTGAGAAAAAGCTACTAAGTCAGAAAAAGAAAAAGTCAGCTAGGTAAAAAAAAAAATTGGTGTAATTGAAAAATAAGTAAATAAGTGGGAAGCTAGAAAAGCATTAGTCATGCCAATAGCTATGTTGGACCTGACATTATTATGTTTTCTCTGGAATAATTTTATCCATGCCAAAAATTGGTAGCTAATATATTATGACAAGATAATCCTTACTATTGTATATTTTGTATTTAAATGTACAGCAGCTATTTACATAGTTTCATATACAAATATTTAAGAAATAAGATTATGTTTATGTATGTGTGATGTATGCCAATGTCTACACATATTTAATCTCTCTTGCTCTCTCTAGCGCCAAATTCTTCTAGTCACATCAAAGTAAACCCATAGTAATTTCATGGTTTTTGACATATTTCCTTGTAACCTGTTGTAAGGTAAATCAGAGAATTTGGATTACAGGGAAAGGAAAAGAGATAAATGTGACTTTAACACCATCTTACCAGTTTATAAACTGTTTCTTGTTATGGCGTGATATAGTGTGGGACCACAAGAGGATTTCCAGCCCACCAAAAAGGGCTCCCAGTTGCCAGCACTGTAGAGCAAGCAATGACTGAGTTAGTGTCCTGGTGCTCTGACTGCACATCAGTTGCAAGGACTGGGATGAAGAAATATGATTAGCTGCTGTAGCCAGACGCAAAGCACTGATTTATTTATGCCATTGTCCATCTCATCTTATGCCACGTGTACTTTACTGCTGTCCATCTCATATTTCTGCAGCAACTGGAAGGCTGGAATGAATCATCTGGTTAGATCTGGGAATAAATCTCACTTCTTGAACCAGTCCTGGGGGGACAGTGCTAATTTCAATTAGATGATATCTTTGTACGCTCAACTTCAATACAACATCCTGCTTCAGTTGAGCCTTCTTTAGATGGCCCTGCTAGATAGCCAAGACTGAATACACAGCTGGAGTCCTTCATCCAGACTTTTTCCTTAGAAAGTTACGCTGACAGCTTTTCAGCAAAGTTTTACCCATATTAACAGAGGTTAGGTTAAATTTAAGTACAAAGGAAAAAAAAAATTGCCTGCCTCTAGGCTTCAGGGAACACCTACACTGCTTTTTGTGTTCATTTCTTCCCTTGTGTTTCTTATGATCAAAGAAACCACAAACCATTTTTAATTGAAGTATCCTCATCTTTCTCTGCCAAAGTTATGTCTTCATTCACTGTGACAGGTTCTTGGGAAAAGTGTCTCTGAGATATCAAGGTCAATGAGCCACCAGAGGGAGCCCACACAGCCTCTGGAATGCGACCGGATCGCTCTGTTAGAAGCAACGCAAGAGAGATGTGAACTGCTCCTTTCTATGGTGCATAACTCGGGGAGAGGGTGTTCTAGTAAGGCTGGGGTAAGAATACACGGTGTGGCACCAGAGATGCTTACAACAATAGGAGAGGAAATCCAGCAGACAAAAATAGGCATGAAGGAAAAACAGTAAAGTTAAAGTACGATGTGTCCAGCTAAATTGACACAGTTCTGACAACAGGACTGCTCTGATTTATATGAGCTAAAAGTAGGGTCTGGAAAGTGTGAAGAGTTCAGTGGTCCAGTGTTTCTTCTTCTTACCAGTCTCAGTGTATTTCAAAGCTCAGGTTGAAGCCAATTAGTTAATTTTGCTTCCTGAAGAAGAGAACAGTTGTGATGATTTCATCAAAAGCTTAGTGATTTTTATTAGGTAAGGACGTCCCCCCAATATAGACTTCCTCTCCCATCTGTAGTCACAGACCAGCCTGATCTCAGGAGAAACAAATTACTTCTATGCCTTTGTGTAAGCCAGACAAGAAAAAGAGAGGCTGAGCTGGAAGATTCTGAAGGACTGCTGCAACAAGCTTTGTGACAATCCTATCCATGCCCACATGTGCACGAGAGGAAGTCATGGCTGTGGTTTCTTTATCACTTCAAGATTAACTCTGTAGCTATCCTTAAAACGGGCAACCCTTTTCTTAATTTCAGCCTCTGTCAAGGCTTATATAATAATAAAAAATCACACACACACAAGCACATATATCCATGCATATACATATGCACATATCTATTTAGAGAATACTTCTCTATCTCCTTGTTATTTACACCTACCTAATTACAGTAATGTTAGTAATTGATCTTTTTAATTCAAATTCATTTGGTCCTGCTTGGTCTACACATAAAAGTGACTCACAGGCACAGCCTCCTGCTGCTTGGGACTTCTCATTCCACCAGTTCTCCTGCACCCAGAAACAGATGTGTGTGTGCATACAAATTTAAGCTAGAGCTGGTGTTCTCAGAAGCTTAGTGTCTGGCTAGAAGCAATAGAAGCTTTTCTCCCATTTCATGTAAAGATTGTCTGTCAGTACTGTGAACAGGCCAGTGTTGAACACAGCCAGAAGCTGGAAAGCTGTGTTGTTCCACTGATGTGCTACATTTGGGAGCAGAGGAGCTCCAGTCTTCCCATACATTTTCAAGTAACAGACTACTTCCTTTCCTTAGTGTTGCTTGATGATAGCTCAGCTTCTGTATTGAACACTATTTTTTTTTTTTTTTGCTATAATTATCCCTCTGCTGACGAGTGACAGATTTTAGAAGTGTCAGGGATTAGAGAAGAAGGTGTGCTCTCCATCAATGATACAGTTTGAGGATGCTCATAGTACAACTGTTTTGGTTTTGGTTTGTTTGTTGGTTTTTTTTTTTTCTATGAGTCTAAAATCAAGCAAATCAGTGACAATCCTTTCTTTCAGAGCTTTAACTGAATCAGCAAAGCCCCATACTCAGAATCAATCTTGTTAAAAACATCGATTTGATTTAGAGTAGTGAAGGCAGGTAGCTGATTTTGCTGCTTTCAATAGCTCGCTGAGAAAGGGGTTCATCTTTAAACAATGGGAATACTGTTAGGAGGGAGCACTGCTACTTCTGTCTGTGAAAATCCTGTTTCTTACTGTTCTGCCTCCATGCTACATGATTTCTTGTTAAAGGTACAGTTAACAAGAAAACATTTGTTCAATTTCCTCTGAAGGCTTCAGAATAGTTTTTATCTAAACCAAGAAAATAAAAAAAAAAAGCTTACAGCTGTGTTGTATTGGTTTCTTTTTTAAAGAAGCAGAGGAAGAAATAAAATACTATTCAATAAAATACTATCACAACATGGTTCTGAAGTAGGGACATGAATAGTGAGTTTGAAGTTGGTTTTAATTGCAAATCTTACCAATCTCAAATATGTGCTCTTTAAATATAGAATCATAGAATCATAGAATCATAGAAT
>WHYT01013034.1:33268-54260 GCA_009806455.1 Tetrax tetrax
TTCATGGTCTGGAGCAATTTATAGTGGTGAGTTAGTGACTAGTGGGTTTCAGCAGAAGGGTATGCTTACCCCAATGCTTTGGACACCTCTAATTTGAATTGCCAACCGCTTCCACATCAAAGAGCCGCAGCTCTGCACTTCAATTGTTTTCACTAAATATTCTCTTTGACTGAGTCTATATTCCCATTGTAATCAAGAACTCTTTGTACCACACTTTCTTTAAGATAAAGAGAAGAATAAATGGAATTGCCTTAGCTATTCAACACAAACTTCCTATTCTTCTCTACTACTGAACATTCACTGGTACATTTTAGATTTGACCCAAAGACAATCTCTTGCTCTTTCAATGATTATTTGATCAGATATCTGTCACCTATCACATTCAGGAATAACAGGTAATGGTTAAGAATAGAAGTATTTTCCTTCAATCTTACCTGATATATTGACATCCCCCTAAAGCCACCCTTCTTTATTTCCTTTGTTCTAATGTAATTAAGCAGATCATGCTTGGAGATCGATAATGGATGTTCTAAACCACCCCAAGAAACTCTTTTGACAGTTGGTATAGACCTTTCTACCAGCTGGTCTCCTTCTAATTTCTAAACTCAATTTACTTATGGATACACTATATTTATTGTGACAATATTCTTATTTTAAATCTTTCTTCTCCCTGCACGAAATATTTTTATATTAAGAATTATTATTATATTTAATAACTCAGCATAGTAGAACAGGAAGTTTGAACTGCCTTTTGAGCCATAAAAAATAAGATTTAGGGATACTCTTTTATATTTACATTGTTTGGGGTTTTTTTGTTCTATATATTCAGTTGTTTCTATCAAAGATTTCAACAACTTTGAAGATGGATGGCACAACCTCAAGCTAAATAACTCATCCTTCAGGGGTATCTTCATGACAAAAAACTGATGTGAGCAAAGAAGGTTAATATCTTACCAACTTTCACCTGAAAATACAAAAAAAAATTACCAACTAATCACTGGCTGCTCTGTTACTTTTTCATACTTTGTAGACACAGTATGATTAGATGACTCATCTAAGTTCAAACAGCAAGTATAATGCAGGGGAAGCAGTAAAATCCAACTTCACTGAATATATTCTTGTGGTCTGGATACTGGAGTCCTCCATCTTGTTACCGAAATCCGGAACAAAACTCCTTAACAGCAATGAGAAGTTGAGAAGCAGACATTCCCTTATTGCAGCGTTGGGTGCACGGGGGATCACTCCACCTAACTTGTGCACCTGTTCGATCAACAGTGCAGGTTAAATACACACCTGTTATGCATATTCACTAGATTTCCGAGAAATATTATACATAAACATTAACTTTCCTAGAAGTCATTATAATATTCCCCCGCCCACTTGTGCATGCTCAGTCTTTTGAGTCGAGGGTCTTCTGGTGGTTTTGGGGGTCATCAGAGCCCCCCCCTCCTCGAATTTGCTGGTCGAACCCCTCCTTAAAATCTCCATATATGGTCTTGAGAACAAGGTCGTGTTGTCCTTGATTTTCTGGCTTCAAAGTGATGGCTCAGGTCCTATTTTCTACAGGCGGTGTTTAGGGCTCACCATTGTTCTGCCACTCTTCTTAATTACCCCAAACAAGCTTGGTTGACTTCTAACAAACGAGATGTTGTAACAGCTCTAAGACTCCCATGACTACAATTTATTCTTAACACTCCTATATTGTACAATTTAATTTTGATCAGACCTGGCTCGCTTTATTTCATAATCAGGTTTTTAACATTTATTATAATATTTGCAACAATCTTAGCATTAGTGGCGAGAAGTAATGAAAAGCTCAAGCAGAAGCAACGAAGCTCTGGAGCCCGCAACATAAAAAGGACATAGATTTGTTGGAGCGCATCCAGAGGAGGACCATGAAGATGATCAGAGGACAGGAGTACCTCTCCTATGAGGACAGGCTGAGTTGGGGCTGTTCAGCCCAGAGAAGACTCCGGGGAGACCTTATAGCAGCTTTCTAATACCTCAAGGGGCCTACAAGAAAGACGGGGAGAGATTGTTCAGTAGGGCCTGTTGCAACAGGACTAGGGGTAATGGTTTTAAAGTATAAGGAGGTATATTCAGACTCGATATAAGGAAGACATTTTTCAGTGAGAGTGGTGAAACACTGGAACAGATTGCCCAAGAGGTGGTTGGTGCCCCATCCTTGGAAACACTCAAGGGCGGGCTGGACAGGGCTCTGAGCAACCTGATCTAGTTGAAGATGTCCCTGCTCCTTGCAGGGGGGTTGGTCTAGATGACCTTTGAAGGTCCCTTCCAACCCAAACTATTCTACCATTCTATGATATATTCATATGTTCAGATAGAAACTTTCATTCTCAAACATGAAATTTTAAGTGTGAGTTACATGCACAAAGGTACCATCTGGTATTTACATGAGAAAACATAAAACTGTGAAGAAAAAAAAATCACTTAACATATATTGTCTGATGGTATTTTGTGGTCATTATCATTAAGGTTTTTTTAAAATGTGTTAGTAACTTGAAAAATTCCTCTTACAACATAGGAAAGTCCTCATAGAAGTATTTAATTTAATAGAAGTTTCGAGCTAAAGGCAGCAACAGCAAAATGATGCTTCATTCCAATGTTGAGCTGAAATTAAGAGAATCGTTTTTGGAAATAATGTATTTTTTAATTAGAGGTTTAAGTTTCTGTTTCAATTATAAACATGAACCTGTTCTATATTCAGGTGAAAATATATCTCATGAAAACCAGTGAGAACTCCTGTCCCTGAATTTAATGGTATAAGTAGTTTTTCTTGCTTTTCTGGCACTGAAGTCGTGCTGCAGCAGTTGTCTGGGCAAGTGTTCCAAATGTTAGTGCGATGTGCTCTTACCTCCAGCCTCCCTTCATGTCAGTTCTCCACCTCTGGATTGAAAACAAAAACTGCATGTGCACTTCATCCCACCATCTTATTACAGCAGAAAAACAAGAAGTAGGGGGACAAATCCTGGGTGCTGGCTGGAGTATCTGAGCTGGATGGGAGAAAGGAGAGGGAAATGGGTTCTGAAATCAATCTAATGCGGGTCTATAACTCTTTCCTGTCAATGATGCACTACTTTTATTTCCAGACATTTTTAAAAAAAAACAAAAAGGCATGCCACAGCTGGATTCTATTGTGCTCCCGGGTACCATATAATTCCAGAAAAAAACATATTATTAATTTAAAGCTAGAGTGTGCTTCAATGAAAATTCAAAACACAAAGTAGAGCAAATTCCCAGGTAATCTATCTTCCAACACTACTCTGAGATTGTATGCTGACATTCCTCTGACAGCACCATGACACTCATGAAAGCTCTTCAGGCAGACAGGGCTTTTCAATTGGCTGTTTCTATAAAGGACAATCACTGCATAAGTGAAAACAATTCTTCTATTTTTAAATGAGAAAAAGACTGTGACAGAGAAGCATTACTATTGTAAATTATAATGAAAACAAGAAACAAACAAAAAGCTTGCTGTGTGAACCCCAAGTATGTGCAACAATTTCAAAATTAGCAATAACTTCAAAACATATAAATTTTCTCTTTTTACATCTTTCATCTACTTCAGTTAAAGAACATTCTTCTTTTTTTACATTATTTTTGCAAAGTTCTTACCACCTACTTCTTATTTACTAAGGGAAGGTGTGTTTTTTATTCCAGGACAATCTCACCTACTTCAGCTTACAGTGTGTATAGTTTGGTGTGAAACCTTTATCTATGATGTCATCAGTCCAAAAAATAATAATCTGAAGAAAGAGGAATGTAAAAACCAGCAAAGAAAAGAAAATTAAGCAGAAAGAATAATATTTCTGCAATCGAGATTAAAATTAGCATGACTTCCACGTGGCATCACATTCAAACTTGTGAAAAAGTATGTTTTCACTCAAGAATGATAACTGGATTCCTTGTATTTCTCCTGTATTGTGTTTGGCTGGCATGGTGTTAATTTTCCCCATAGCACCTTCACAGTGCTGTGCCTTGTATTGGTAGACAGAAAGGTGTCATAACACACCAGTGTTTTGGCTATTGCTGAGCAGCGCTTGCACAGCATCAGGGTTGCCTTTCCAACATTCCCTCTCCTCACCTAGTAGGATGGGAGTGGGCAAGATCTTGGGAGGGGACATAGCCAGGACAGCTGACCCAAACTGACCAGAGAGATATTCCATACCATATGACGTATGACGCTGTTCTGGTTTTGTTTGGTGAGGGGGGTCCTAAGGTGGTAGCTTCTGTAGGAAACTGCTAGAAGTTGCTCCCCTTTGTTCAGTGGACTCGGCCGGGCCTAGGGTGGACCCAGTGCTGGCCAAGGCGGAGCCAATTGGGAGCGGAATGTCCCGTGATAGTGCCTCTGCGATAACGTATTTAAGAAGGGGAAAACAGGAAAAAAAAAAGGAGAAGAGAAGATGTGAAGAAGCTGAGCGGGGGAAGAGGCACAAATGAGGAGGTGTGCACCTCATGGGCCTTGCAGGCCTCACTCTCTGACCTCTCACCAGGCAGCCGACTGGGCCCAACTCGGCCCGGCCCAGCTCGGCCCAGCTGTGAGAGGAACAGCTGCAGATGCCAAGGTCAGTGAAGAAGGAGGGGGAAGGAGTAATGTGGCTCCTGGCCAAGATTCCCCTGCAGCCTGCAGTGACGACAATGGTGGAGCAGGTTGTCCCCCTGCAGCCCATGGAGGTCCACAGAGGGGCAGAGATCTATCTGCAGCCCATGAAGGACCCTGTACCGGGGGAGGTGGATGCCTGATGGAGGCTGTGGCCCATGGAGGGCCCACTGAGGCAGCCATTCTGAAGAGACTGCACCCTGTGGAAGAGATAACCTACGTTGGAGCAGTTTAATGAAGGACTGTGGTGTATGGGTGGGACCCCACACTGGAGCAGGGGAGGAAAGTGAGGAGTTCTCCCCCCGACTATGAAGTGGCAGTGTAAAACATCGCATGATGAACTGACCGCAACCCCCATTCCCTCTTCCCCCCTGTGCTGCTCGGGGGGGAAGGTAGTAGAGATAATGTTAAGCTTGGGAAGAGGGAGGGGTGGGGGGAGGTTATCTTGTTTCTCTGTCTCATGTTAGTTTTAGTAATAAATGAATAGTTTTCGCCAAGTTGAGTCTGTTTTGCCTATAATGGTAACTTTAAGGATTTCTCCCTGTCCTTATCTCAAACCTCAAGCCGTTTTTCCTATATTATCTCCCCCTATTCTCTCGGAGGGTGGGGGGAGTGAGAGAAAGACTGCGTAGTGTGGTGCCGATTGGGGCTGAACTATGACAGATGCAATAAAAGGTAAGAGAATGGAGGAGGAGAGGGGGCATTTGTTATTATTACATTTGTCTTTCAAAGCAACTACTATGCTTACTGAAGCCCTGCTTCCCAGGAAGTGGCTGGAAATTGCATGCCAATTGGAAGTAGAGAATAAGTAATTTGTTTTCCTTTGCTTCCACAAGAGGCCTTTGCTTTATTAAACTACCTTTATCTTGACTCATGAGTTCTATTCCATCTCATTTTCTCCTTGCTTCCATCCTCCAGATGAAGGGAGTGACAGAGCAGCTTGGTGGGCACCTGGCAGCCAGTCAAGCTCAACCCACTACAGTGCATTTTAGTCTCCAAAATGGAGGTTGACCCTGGTTGGATGCTAGGTGCCCACTAAACCTGCTTTATCACTCTCCATCCCTCAACTGGACAGGAGAAAGAAAAATATGCTGAAAGGCCCATGGATGACATAATGACAGGAAGATCACTCCCCAGTTACCATTATGGGCAAAACAGACTCAACGTGGGGAAATTAATTTCATTTATTGCTGATCAAATCATAGTTGGATAGTGAGAAATAAAAAATAAATCTTAAAACACCTTCCCCTCACCCCTCTGTTCTTCCTGGGCTCAACTTCACTCCTGAATTCTCTCCCTCCTCCCTCCAAAGCAGCCAGGGGGACAGGGAATGGGGGTTGTGGTCAGTTCATCACAAGTTATCTTTGCTGCTCCTTCCTCCTTGGGGTGAGGACTCCTCACACTCTTAACCTGCTCCAGCATGGGGTCCCTTCAGGAGTAAATGGGTGCACTCCTTCAGGAGTAGATTCTTGTGTGGATTTCCCATGGGGTCACAAGCACTGCCAACAAACCTGCTCCAGCATAGGCTCCTCTTTCCATGGGTCCACAGGTCTTGCCAGGAGCCTTCAGGCATCCACCTGCTCCGGCATGGGGTCCTCCATGGGCTGCAGGTGGATCTCTGCTCCTCCATGGGCCTCCATGGGCTGCAGGGGACCAGCCTGCCCTCCAGGGTCTGTACTACTGGATGCAGGGGAATCTCTGTCAGGAGCAACTTTACTCCTCCCCCTCCTTCTTCACTGACCATGGTGTCTGCAGAGTTGTTTCTCTCATATAATTCTCACTCCTCTCTCTGGCTGCTGCTGTTACACAGCATTTTTTTTTCCCCTTCTTAACTATGTTATCACAGAGGTGCTACCACCATCATCGGTGGGCTCAACCTTGGCCAGTGGCGGATCTACCTTGTAGCTGGCTGGCATTGGCTCTGTTGGACATGGACGAAGCTTGTAGCAGCTTCTCACAGAAGCCACTCCTGTAGATCGCTCAATACCAAAAGCTTGCCACGCAAATCCAATACATCTCCTCATACTGCCAAATAGGAAAAAAAATTCTAGGGAAATAAAAATAAAATTGTTTCAACATTTTTTTTTATGTGCATGTATATCCTTTCATTACACTTTCTGCTAAAATGTGCTATTTGTATTTCCTGTTCTAAGCTGCTAAGTAAACTTGGCATTGCACTGCAGAGGTGGTTGCATTTCCTTTGGGGACTAAAAAGTATAAATGGCTATAAATATAAGACTTATGCAGTGGGGAAAAGGATCCTAATGATTCTACCAGGGGAAAATATTGTGTGAGGTTAAAGGGAACGGAGAATGAACTGCAGAAGAAATTATACTCATTTGAGTGCCAAATATTCGAGGCATATTTGAGCAGTGAAGGGATGAGGTTGCAACTGTTAAGCCAGGAAAATCTATATGTGCAAAATACAAGTAGAGAAAAATTTTGCTAGGAAGAGAATGAGATTATCTGTATTTTTAAACAGCCATGAAAGCAGATGGATTTCTTTAACCTTAGGCAAATTAAACTGAGGTGTCTCAGATCAGAGTACAGTAATATTCTCACACCAGAGACAAAAGGTTCTCAAGAAAACAAATTAGTTTGCCAGATGCCTAGAGTCAGAAATGAATCTGAGCCCCACTGTCCAACAGACAAGACAGCATTTCCTGACCCAGATAGCTTACTGCCTAGAGGTTTTCCTAAAATGACACCCAGTAAGAAAAGCGAGTGCCAGGGACTTGTCTTTCTTGTATGGAAGAGATAGGCATAGCCCCAACACAGAAACTTCTAAGTTAGTCCTCCTTATTAATCAATACGTATATAATACTTTTGTGTTACAGCAGTAAGGTATCAGCATGTATTAATGAGTTCCCATCAGATAACACATAAAAAAAAAAAGTAAAACTCCTAACACAGACCTTCTTGTTACAAAAAAAAGATTCACTTCATAACTGATGAAGTGCAGATGCTGTTTTCAGGGTCTTCATGGTAGTAGTACACACATGCTAAATGTAACCACAGGCTTAAAAATTTGAAAAAAAAGTAGACTCGCAGAGGATACGTAGCTGAAGCCTGCAGAATACATGTTTCTGCACTGCAATAAAACTTCTGTGCTGACTTGACCAACAAGAATACTTTTTTCCCCCCTCTCTCCTAGCAGTATGTTTAAAGCAATGTTTATTTTTAGTTTGACTAGTCTGTAGCATTAGAAGCTTTCAAATATGAGGGAAGTCTTGTGGAGGAAATCTACCTCTGAGAGAAATGCACAAAAGTGGGGTGTTGTAATCACACGCACAGACATTCATATACACACATGCATGTGCATGCACATACACACACATAGAGTGGCAGCCTACATTACTTTGGTTTTCTGGCTTGTAAATACAACAAAATATTAACTTTTTACTACACATTATTTGCTGAACTCCATATCTAAAACAATCCGTACAGAAGCTGAGCACTGCATAAGGTGTGGAAACAAGCAAACTTGGAAAATAATTTTCCTGGAAATCTGGTTAAATTTTGCAGTAATTATAAGAAAATATTGTTCTTATTAGTTGAACAGCAATCTCATTCCTGATCAAACATTGACGGACATTTGGGCTTTTAAAACTTAATTAAGGTTCTTTTAAAATTTGATCTGTTCTTTATTTTTGAACCTCTTAGCCATACATGGGCAACCAAGTTGGAGACAACTGCAATCAAAACGACAAAGTTAGAAAAAAAACAACTATTTCACAGTGGTTTTCAAGCTGTTTGCCACCAGGGTTCCCCTGCAGTGACATATCCTTCCTAAGTTAGTTAGTTTATTAGATTGCAAACATAGAAATAGGATTTGTCTCTATTGTGTCTTTTGTGAGACTTAGTACTTACCTGGATTTAAAAGACAAGTAATACAATTTGTGCCCAGAGGAAAGTTTCAGATTTTTTTTTTTTTAATGGCTTTGAAAAAAATCTCTTCTTTTCATATGTAACACTATATTTTAAATGACACACTTTGGCACTCAGTTGCTATTAATGTTAGCCTGGGATAAAATGTTAAGCTATGTTTAGAAATGCTTTCAGGGCTCTTAAATCAAGGAGGAGCTTCTGAAAATATTATTGAAATATTAAAATATTTAAATACCTTTCCTGATTCTGACATTATTTCTTCCAAAATAGTCCTCAGAATTCCTAGATCTCCACTCACATAAACTCAAAATAGCATAAAATTTTATGTGCAGCTTTAGTTGTGTTGCTTTAATGTATTTCATATTCCATATTTATTACACAATAAGATACGCTTAACATAAGACTATAATAAATCACAGTGGGTGAAAAAACCCATACCTATCTGTAAATAAGGCTTAATATTTGTTTTTCTTTGCTTAAGTAGTGTGCACACCTTAGAAAGATGTTAAATCAAATTAGTATTTGTAGCATCTATATGTAGATTTCTCCTTTTATCCAGTCACCCACTTCTGGCAATTCTAGAACATAAAAAAATGGTCTTACCCATTGTATACATGCATACCAGTTTAAAATGACATGAATCTGCTCTCTTTCACTGAAAGGAAAAAAATCTATACATAATCGTAGCGTTGAGAAAAGCCTAATCAACTAACTTCTCTTATTTGCAACCTGTTAAAAAAAAAAATAAAATTAAAAAGCACATTATCATGGGCAGCAGAATAATTTCCAAAGACTTAGAAGACCAAAGATCAGGTTATTAATTTCAAGCCAGAACACAATTATTTGCATCTTGCCTTAAGTGATTGGTGCTCTTCATATCACAAAGGCTCCTGAGGAAAAGCTGCTACTCAGATATGTTGATTTACAGTACTTTTTTAAGATTTTGAGTTTTTCCAGAGTATGTATGTTTGATTTTAGTAGATAAAAAAAAGATTAAATACAGAATAGATACACATAACAAAAATCTGGGCAGTTGTAGAACATATGTGCATCAATAACACGTTTCTGAGATACTCTGCTCTGCGGTTTATCAGTACTTAAAATGTTGAGAAACTATAAAATGTCATGTTAAACAAACAAGAGAATCATGATTGCACTCATTTCAAAATGTCAGAGGATAGCAACTGTAATTTGTGTTCCTCTCCCTCTCACTAACAGGTAACTTCATATTTCAGGGTTCTCAGAGTATGAAGAGATAAAATATTCTCTTTTAATCAGAGCTTATCTTTCATATCAGAGCAGTATAATTTCTTTTTTTATTATTCACTACACTGCAACAAACTCATAGTACTTGGGTGTTTGTAGATACAAACTTGTAGCTACAGAACCTCTGTCCTTTGCATATTCAAAACTCCTATTAACGTTATCAGGAGGTAGGACTTTGTAAGGAAAGCAGAACCGAGTCTTGTAAACAATGTAATTTTTTTTTTCCTCACTACCATCTTTGTCTTCGTCTCATACAAAACAGATCTTTTACTGAAGCTTCCCCCCTTGTCATCTTCAAAAATATCACTGTCCTTAGAAAATAATAGAAAACAAAACTCATTCTAGATCAAAGCTGATCCAGAATATACTGTGCACTACTGGCCCTGGAAGACATGCACAAGCTATCCTCCTCACCAGAGGATCCTGAGAGGCCATTGAAAAGCAATTCCCTGACACAAGAAACTCAAGAAATCTATTTCTCCAACACCAGGCTGTGAGAGAGAGGACTACAAGTGCTTTTTGGTTCATCTGAGAGGGCCTATGACCCTACCCTACTCTGTAAGATACTCCCAGGTTCAGATCTCCAGGCTATATGGAGGGTACATGACCATTCACACTTTTAACCAAAAAGCCAAGGCACACCCAGAAAAGAGCCTGGCTGTCACAATGTGAGCTACCTTGTCTCTGCACACTTTGCCCAAAGCACCGCTTGTCTTACTCGATCTGTCTCTGCTGCTGTGGGGAGCATAAATGAATGGCAGCATAAACAGGGTAACTGCCAGAAGTTTACTCTGGTTGTGTTTCCTTGTTCTCAGTTTCTCTCTGCAATATATTAATAATAGTCTTCCTGGAGACAATTACTCAAACAAACCACAACTACATGTAATATTTCCACAACTCCTATTCTGCAGGATAGTGTTCTGATACAGTGGCTGCCTAGTGTGCTCTCTCTCAGAACAAATCAGAGCTTAATAACAGAGCAAGCACAGAGATGTACAGAGAGTACGTTAAAGTCACCTCCACTTTTCCTAACAAACACATTGCCATCTGTCATCCCTGTAACAGCCTATGAAGGCAAAGAAATTTAGTTTGAAGAAATGATCTAGAAAGAACCAGTCACTGCATTTGCATTGATTACGGCAAATATACTGTTGTAAGGGCAAACCTGTTCAGGAAAGGGAGTCTGAACTCTTATAATCTCACAGAAAGGTACAGGAGGGAAAATGGGAATCTAGGGAAAGGCATAATTACAGTGTCTTCCTGTCAAATGGCTGGAGGGAAAAAATGTCATCTTCCTGCATAATAAATAAATTAGAATTTCAATATTTAAGTCCTTGTCAGAGAGAAGATCTATCACAGAATAACCATTAATTTCTATGCTTCCTCTAGGGTAATTTTTCACCATTGAGGGCATTTGACTGTTAAATGCTAATAGGAATTAAATAAATGCTTATGAAGTCTGAGATATCTAATCAAGAAAACCCAGAAAAGATTAAAATTACATTCCCCCCCTTCTTACAACAGTTGCTGGTTGTGATATCCAGATGTGAAGCGTCTAATGAACATAATGGCATCTATTTTAGGAACTACTGTAGCATCACTATTACTTTGCAGATCACGATGCATTAGAAAAAAATTAAAGACAAGGAAATTGTGGTGTCCCTGTCATTTGACTTCATCAGTGTCACTTTGTAGTTTATCCTTGAAACCTGTCAGGCTCTCAGTAAACAACATTACTTCAGGGTCATCTATATTCACCAGAAAGTCCTAGTAGCTCCTGAGGTAACCTTGACTGTCAGTCATGAACTTGAATGGTAACTAATAGTGATCACATTTAGGGCTCTGGTCACATCACTCTTATCCATACAGTCTTTCCTTCCCCTTTCTTCACACTAACATTTCTTTCTACCTTATATTGCTTCCTTCTTCAGATGACCCTTAAATTGAACCATCTCCAATAGATCCTCTCTTTAAAAAGTCATCACCATCCAGTACCAAGGCATGTTATTTTATGTAAAGTTGAAACCAATACAAAGAAAAAAAAAAAAGAGGTTACCACATATTAAAGCTTTTTAAATTATCTAACAAATGTGGTTAAAAAAAATAATTCAGTATTTCCCAAATTTAATGGCTGAATCCAAAATCCATCATTTGACTGTATCCTCTTTTTACAGAGATCCCTTTCTGCAATCCCACTTTTGACAAATTTACTGCTCAGAAAAATCAAGTAGCCTACTCCTTCTACCAGCACCCTCTTCCATATACTTCTCTCCCTCCCTGTGACAGCCTAAATGCCCTTGTGTGCCCTGGAAGACAGTGTAATGAGGAAGAGCTGGAGTTCAGGAAGCAGAGTAGCAGTAGATGAATACCAAGACCACTGCAGAAATCCTTGGATTTGTGAGATAGTCCTAAAGCCATAGGGGATTGTCACTGGAGCCAGCTTTTTGGAAAAAAAATCCCCCAAAGGTTGCCTGAACTGCCTGCTAGCATTTGACCTTAACCTTTCAAAAGTGTATCAGGAACTCGAGGGGTATACTCAAGTTTATCAGCAACTTAATTGGGAAAGCTTCAAAGAATCAAAATTTATACAGATGCACCAAAGGTCAGAGCCACAGATGCAGAGGCATCTCTCCTCACCTAGCAACTTGGTCAGCATTACCCTTGATGTCTACTTAGCAGAGAATTTTCCCCTGCCTGCAAACAAATGATCATTATTCCACCCTGTTTCATCTGGTTAGCTGTTATCTAGATGCTTAATTTCCACCCCCTCTCCCTGATCTGTTACCATAGAGATGGGAAGCACAAGGTGAGAGCACAGCAATGTTTCGCTCACAAGGCAGGGATCACCCACTAGACTTGCAGGCAGAGTGCTTAAATCAAGCTCCTTCACTGAAAAACGGAAAGGCTTTTTTTTTTTTTTTATGATGGCACTTGAGTGTTTTTATAGTCATTGTTCCTCAAATAGCTTCCTAAAAACCCATCTGGAAAATGTCATGACCCTGGACAACTGAACTACAGGTTTTTTCAGTTTCCCACATCATCGTCTTCAGGAAGGATAAGTCTGGAGGGTAGATCTGGCCTTCAGCTATACCTGTGAAACCTCATTGTCTTCAAAGCAAGGTCATAATGACGTGTGTGCTTGGAAATTAAGTTGCACAGAGATAGGTCAGGCTATAACGTGCCGAGAAAGCCTTTGTTACTGCTGCCAAGTCGTCAGGTGAAAAGAACTCAGCTTAATTGTTAAAGCCCAGACTGAGCTTCCAGGCTGGCAGCTTAACTAAGAAAAGGATCTCAGGAAAACTGTTGCAGAGAGTAGTGTTGAGACGTAACTCAGGCACATCACATCCATGAAAACTAGGCAGGAGAGTAATTCATCCAGGGTACAAACAATTAATCTTAACTTATGAGCACCTTGCGAAAAATATACTTCTGTACTTGGGAACCCTGTGGTCTTTCAAGCTTAAACAGCCATCATCTTTAAATGTCAGAGAGCATTTCTCCAGTGGACATGACCTCACTAGAAAACACTGCCCAATGAAGGAAAACAGAAGCTTTTCTATTTAAAAGCATTTGATGAACTATGGGTTAGAATTGCTATTGGTGCATGAGATAGTGACAAATAGTAGTCATGCAAGGTTCCCACAGACAAATGAGTGTAGCTGAATAATGGCATGTTTTGCTCATTTAGCTACTGGATTGCACAAGAGCAAGACTTGCATCTACAATTTCAGCAGGTACTGAGAAGACTAGGACAAAAAACCCCACTGTTCTATTTGAGGATTGCAGCCAGGCTCGGAGTGTTTATACTTGGGAATTTAATACAGATTTTATATGTGAAATTGATGACTTTTGAGAATGATGCTCTACATAAAATTTAATGCATATTTCCTCCTTTCAGCATCCAAACATTACCACTCCTCAAGGAATAACAGTTCCATCATTTGGGGAGGGAAGGGGGTGGGGGGGAAGAAAAAGAGTTAACATTCATTTTCCCCTTTCTTTACAATCTATGAAGCAACATTACATGACTGCATTCACTACTCATTAATGCAAGGCACACTTCTTTATAGTGCAGTCCTACAGCAGTAAACTTGTGGCCAAGTTTTATATTCTTCTGCCATTAAATATCTACCATTTTATTCCACTCAGAGTTTAAGAAAAGAGGTAAAATAAAAGCTGTAGAGAATATGCTGAACAGATTAGAGAAGCAGTTCATTCTTGTGGCTGTGCCATGCTATTTTACTAGTTTCTTTAAAATAGTGCTATGTAAGCATAGTTAGATTGGAAAGGATGCTGCAGAAACCAAGTTTCACAAAAACAGCTCTAGAGCAGAAAAACATCAAATTACTTTATACCAATGTATTCCTTTATAAAGGAGTGTAGTATGCAAGACTTATGAGTTGCAAAGGAGAAAAAAGAAAGAATTCAATTTTCTGGTGTTGTGCTCAAGAATACCAGAAAATTGAACTCAGCTCATACTGGACTTACTTCAAATATCTGCTGCCAGACAGAATATTCCTTCTGACAGGATTCCACTTACCAAGTTCTTTGCAATCCAAGGGCTCTACTAGTTTTCAATCAAAGAGAAAGGAACATAATGCAGAAGCTGTCAGCTGCTGCGGATAACTGCAACCTCAAACGTGTCTCTGGGAAGTTTTGGAGAGGAAAGCTCCTTGTAGAATGCTTCTTCGGCGAAATTAGTTCAGATTGATCTTAACACTGAACACTGTCATAGATACAATGAAAGAATGAACATGTTTAGGAGAAGTGGAAGATGTTCTATGAATTAGAAGAAGCTGTTCTTTTAAAATTCAAACTATTTCAGTCACCTTCTACTGTAGACTGAGAATCAACAGTGACTGATCAAGAAACATTAAGAGTAGTAATATTATGATACACAATATTTATGTCCTCTTGACCTCTAGAACAGCCAAGGTCAAGAAATAGCAAGCAAGATTCATACCTGAGCTCTCAAAATTGGTTCCAGTGGAGTTACAATAAGGATAAATTTGTTCTACCATCTTTTTTTTTGGTCACCTCATTGAAGACAACACTCATGTCCCACAGCAGTAGAGGAGAGAATGGGATAATACAGTTTTTTAGCTGATTACTGATGAACTCTAAGACAGATTAATTTTATCTTCCACTAGCAGGTGATAAATAGAGTTCATGTGGAATGAATGGCATGAGGATAACCTGTGCATCAGAATCATCAATGAATACCCTGATCATTGGTATTTCAGGGTATTTCTCTCATTTCTAAATGCATGTATAATATAAAATTGGTTAGACATGCAAATTGTGTTTTCACAGCTGAGATCTATGTCAGACTAGAAGGAAAATATATGGTCACAGAGATTCAGAGCACTACAACTATGAGAAGCTAATGTACGCTACAGCCAGTACATCTTGATGGCCTCTCTGGCACAAACATCTAGAAGGCAAGGCAGTAAAAATGACAGATCATACCCCTTCAGACCTTGACACATCTAGTAGTCACATTAACAAATTTCACTGCAAAAAAATATACTACCTTGTTGTTACTTTAAATGTGGTTTGAGGATAGCATCCAGAGTACAAATGTCTGTGCTTGACCGAGTGTCGTACCTCTGCGATCTTCAGCTACCTTGTCATTTCCCCATATTACACATACATCCTGATGTGTACATTAGAATTCATTGTGTTGCTTGTGTTCAAAGCAATCACCATTGCTAAATCCTCACGCTATGACACTTGTCTTGACGTGATTCGAAGTAGTCTGGGCAATCAAACAGCCAAGAGGAGGGCAAACATTATCTTGTACTTAAGTTCTAACTTTTCACATATACATTTTGTAGAATAATGACATATGGCCCAAGGATATTCCTACATTATAAGTTTGAAGCTGCGGTTAGTATTTACTGTGACTAGTGATGCACGTCTGACAGATGTGTTCTTAAAAAAAAAAGAATCTATTATCTTATGTCTTTCAAAATTCCTCTGTTAGATGTTCATGCAATGAATTTACATAAGCCTTTCCACTTAAAAATGTTCTGGTGCCCAATGCTGCAGTACACAAACCTGATCATTTATAGAAGAGGCTTTCTACTAAATGTCACTTAGCATCTTTAGATACTAATAGTGAACATATATAAAGAAGATAGTAACAAAGGAGATGAACAGTACTGTCAAATAGATAAGACTTGCAATTAGAGAGATCTGGCAGGATCTGTATTCTTGTTTAACTCTCAGGGTTATCAGTGTATGTGTTCAGATGCTAACTTTGACCCAGCTCCAGGAGAAACTGCAATTCTGACAGATAACACACACACAAAAAGATTGCTTGGCACATCAAAGCAGTAGTTTTTGACTTCACGGGTGAGCATTCTCTTTAATAATGTGAGCTGTCACTGAGCCTGGTGTTAAAGGAAGCCCCAGATGATCAGCACTTCATTTGCAATGGTACAGGGCAGTACTTGAGACTGACAGAAGCGATTCTTAGACTATCTACCCACTCAAACTGAAGTTTAGTAACTGATATGCTGATTGAAAAAAAAAAAAATGAAAAAAAAAAAAACCTGCAATCATTTCCAGATTTGGAGTTTTCAATTCTTTCCACTCATGTAGCCTTTTCTCACTGCTGATGACTGTGAGGGCCTTAGTACTTTATCACACAGATGGAGGAGATCCATATTATCCCAATCTTCCTAACGCGCATATATTAGTCTCTCAGAATGGCTGGGCCCTAGAGTGGGGTGAAAGCGACTGGAAAGAAGCAAAGCAAAATATAGTTTTTACAGGGGAATTGGTGCATTCTAAAACATCATTGTGACAAAAACATAATGAAAAGAGGAAAACCCTATCTCAGGCTATGCCTACTGTCTCAGATGCAGAAAGCATGGCTAGAATCTCTTTTTCTGTTAAAAAATCTGAGACTCATCCAGAAATGCCAAGAAACAAGGGTATAAGATTTCTGCTACATCTGATTCTGTATGAAAAAGCTAGCTCTTAAAGGAATTTAAACTGTTTGCCCATAGTACGGTTCATAATCCGTGATTCATGCATTTGCATTTCTGCTTTTATCCCATTACTGATGGTATTTGTACAGTTAACTGAAGTGTATTATTTACAGCACTAGGTACTCTGTCCCAGCAGTGTTCTGGTTTCAAATAATAAGCTCCTGAAGTACTCAATGACTTTATGTTTTCTGTTCTTTTACTTTCTCAGAGGTTCAGAAGTACAGGGAGCCATGGGCTTATTTCATCACAGCACAGCTTCCAGGAAAAGACCTGAAGTACTTCTATCATTTCCAGTGCCAAATATGCTGAAGTTCATGCTTCCCATACAATATTTTTTCAAGACCAGGTTTATAGCACTTTTGTCTTGTGACTTATCTTGCTTGCCTTTATTCTACTTTATTCTCCTGACTTACTCTGTGAACTTTTTTATTCAAACGTATCTAGAAAGAAACTTCAGCTTAACTAAAGACAACAGAATTTTTACGATCAGCTAAAATAAAGATGGAATTTTGCCCTTACAATTTGGTGCCAGTATTCGCAGTGTTATTGGAGTGAGCTCTCGAACTGTATGCTGCTTGAGGCAGAAAGATCTAATTTTTGTGTCCATATATATCACCAAGCTTAATTGTTTCAACCTCCAGTTGCAGTATTTAAATAATTACTAGTGGAATAGTAAAGGAACAATATCTCTTTAATAGTTTAAAATAAAGACCACAAGCAGCTTGAAAGAAATGATATCATTTAAAATGTTATTTTTCCAATTTCAATATATTCCACTTAACATACTACTAACAGTAAGACAAAGAGCATGTTCAGATTGCACTTTATTGCCTCATCAAGGGACTAGTCTGCTCTGCTGGGTTTGTTTTTAGTCTAGATACATAACAAGATCCATGCAAAAGATTAGTTTTCCAGTCTTTAGCTGAACAATACAAGTTTTACCTTCCTGATTACATTATTATTGCATTTAATTGTCAATATGATTTATGTATTGCCTCAAATTCAAGTACAGTGCTTTCTCTTTGCACAAAAAGGAATACCAAGAAATGTAGAATTTAATCAAAATAACAAATAGTGCATATGTAAGCAAAAGGAGTGTAAAATCATGTGTGTGTCATATGAGACTCCTATGATATAAGACTGTGGCACTAATCAGAACAAAATTTTAACCAATAACATCATCCCTACAGGATTCCTCTAGATAACAGAACTTCATTTCTTGCATAATATATACTACACAATACAATCAAGAGTCCAGCTGACTTGTATAATTTTGATTATTCCAATAAAATAAATGTTTAGTAAAAACTCTAAAACCCTGACAATACATCCAATGTAACATCTGCACAGATGAGGACTAATAGACTATTTATCCTATAGTTATTTACTTACATGTATATGTAGCTATAAATGCAAGTATTAAAATCTGGAAATCTTCTGTCTTCAAAAGACAACGGATTCCACCAAATTAGGCATATAATCATATTTATATATTACCTCAGGCATATAAATGAGTGTCAAAGCTCCAGGCAAATTCTGTGTATTACCTCAGTAAGTGTATTACGAAATCTTTAGTAAGGCATTTCTATAGGCAGGCAAAAGAAATAAATTTTAAACACGAGATACCAGCAGTACTTGAATAGTCTTCTACAGAGTAATCAAATTTATTTCAAGTCTGTAAATATTCATTGAACATTTGGGTAAATGCACTATTAGAAATATTGTTTTTATAAGGATCCCAGCAGCAAATATACCATGTGGGAGTTTCAGCAGCAGACCTCAAATAAGAAACAGTACTACTGAGGAGGAAAGCCACCTCTTGTTCAGTATTTCATAATGTGAAGAAACTGTGAAGAGTTTGATGCTTAACAGCATAAAGTTACAGGCAAAGTCAGCAGTCATCATTCCAAGAAGTTATTTGTTTGGGTCAAGTAGAGAAAATAATCAAACACAGTTATAAATAAGGCTATAGAGACAAGGCAAACAATGCAGTTACACCAGCTTCCTGACTGACACTCAAATTTGCATTGTTCCTTGGAGAAGAGGAAGTGAAAACTTATTTTTAACTTTCTGCTCCTCCTATTCAAGGTAACAGTAAATCTGGCATGGCTGAATAAAAAAAAAAAAAAAGGAATAGAATTCATCCAGCTATGCTATTTTTTTAAGACAGCTTAATTAACCTGTAGAGCTCACTGTCATAAGATAGCCGCAAGGTTAAAGGGTTAATGAGATTCACAATAGTTTTGTAGTGTAAATATGTGTAGCTGTGTTAGATAGAATACCGGTGCAAGACTCTGAACCCGCCAGGCTCTTACTCACATTCTGTTTCAGGTTAATAAAGTAACACACAGGACATTTATTTGTATTCGGGTTTCTCTCACCAGTGTGCAAGAGCACAGGTCAAAATAGAGAGGCTGAGCAGACAAAGCACTACTTTCTTGTGCTGTAACATCCCCTTTCTTACTTGCTATTTAGCACCAGAGTAAATAGTTGCAAGAGACTGATAGTGGAATTAGTAGAGTAAAAAGAAAGAGTGGCCCAGAGGTATATTGAAAGGAAAGGCTAGCAAGGCTTTTTGTTGGTTTTGTTTTTCGTAATTTTTCTCCAGAAAGCAATACATCTCTTACTGTAAAAATTAAGACAAACTGCAGAGAGATATCATAGACTCTCAGTTTAAATCCAGATACTGACTTCCAAACATCATTTCGACCACCAAATATTCAGCTGCACCAGTCTCACCAAACATGATTAACAAAATAATTCATGTGATATCTCAATATCAAAAAAGTAACTTAATCTTGTTGTTAATGTTCCTATAAAAATTTGACCTTCACCACCTAATATCTCTACTTTCCAAGACACCTGACATTTTTAGTACACAAAGCCAACAGCTTTTTTTTTGGCTAATGACCATAAGCATGACAAAGCATGACAAAGATAATGTCCCTACTAATTCATTTCAAGCAGACAATTTTTCACTTCTTGCAATTGCACTGCAGGAATTAATGTTACAATATTATGATCAGCGCTGTTTCCACGTGGAACCTGATACCTATACAAAACTTGCATGTAGATAAAGACCATCAGTAATAAGCTACAAGAGTTCAAGACAATGAGAATACGGATCGTCTCTTCTGTCTTTTTGCAAACTTTTTTTTTTTAATTTTCTGAAGAGAAGCAACCAGGGAACTTAGGACCCTCAGGTCAGCCTCCAGCAAACTTGCAGTTCCCTGTTACCCAGGTTCAAATCCAAAATCCAGTGAAGTACCAAGGCTCGCTCCATTTCAAGAGGATGTCTTAGTTTAGCCCCGCTTGGTACCAGACTGTGCAGTGTCTCTCTCACTCCTCCTACCCTCCAAGGGAATAGGGAGAGGTAATATAAGAAAAAAGGCTCGAGATTTGAGATAAGGACAGGGAGAGAGTCTTAAATTTACCATTAAGGGCAAAACAGAGTTGACCTGGGGAAAACTATTTGTTTATTATTAAAACCAAAGCAGGACAATAAGAAAGAGAATAAAATAATTTCTCCCCACCCCTCCCTCTCCCGGCCTTAACATTACCTCCTTCACCCCCTGAGCGGCACAGGGGGTGAAAAGGGAATGGGGACTATGGTCAGTTCATCACTTGTCACTTTATGCCACTCCCTCCATGGGGGAAAAACTCCTTGCATTCCTCCCCTGCTCCATCGTGGGGTCCCTCCCACGGGCTGCAGTCCTTTGTGAAACTTCTCTGGCGTGGGTCATCTCTTCCACGGGGTGCAATTTTCCACGTGGTGCAGTCCCTCCAGAACAGCTACCCCAGCGTGGGCCCTCCATGGGGTCACAGCCTCCTTCAGGCATCCGCCTGTCCCGACGTGGGGTCCTCCACGGGCTGCAGGTGGATCTCTGCTCCTCCTTGGACCTCCATGGGCTGCAGGGGGACAACCTGCTCCACCATGGTCATCACCACAGGTTGCAGGGGAATCTCGGCCAGGAGCAGCATTACTCTTCCCTCTCTTTCTTCACTGACCTTGGCGTCTGCAGCCGTTCCTCTCACAAGAAATTCTTCATAATCTGCTCAGGCAGCCACCTTTCAGGTTCTCTTCTCCTCTCCACTTCTCTTCTCTTCTCTTCTCTTCTCCCACACAGCTGCCAGCCAGCACGCCAGAGCGTCACGCCTGCAAGACCCACAGGGCTCACACCTCCCCCTCTCTGCCCCTGCTTCAGCTCCTTCACATCCT